>WAAE01012076.1:0-229497 GCA_013400495.1 Nicator chloris | reverse complement strand
AGGAGGAGGAGGAGGAGGAGGAGGAGGAGGAGGAGGAGGAGGATGAGAAAAAGCTTATATCTTCACGGCATGCACACCAAAATGTTCATACCTCCCCCCATGCAGCTGTCCTTTTAAGTGACACTTTCACTCCATAAATGGCTTGTTCATTGAAAAACTGACCACACTGTTCTTCTTGGAATGTTTGCAGAGAATGAATACTCAGAATTTTTCATCCATGGATGAAAAGCTCCTAGACTGCCAGATTTTCCAAACAAAAGATAATGCAGTTTTTATAACCTGATAAGCCAAAACATTTTAGAAGCTAGAAAATTCTGCTGTATCAACCTACTATTTAAACTCCACACTTGGAAAAGATTTCACCTTCCTTTCTAGAGGATCAATGTTTGCCTTAAAAAAAAATTTTTTAAATGTAGTTACTAGCAGAAAAAGCACAGTGACATTACACAGCTGTGCTAACTGGTCTCCTACACCAACTGCATAACAGCATCGCAGACTGGTTTTAAGGTCAGATCTTTTATCTATATTAAAATTTCAATACTGAAAGTAGAAATTAATTCAGGTTTGAGACAATTAATGCTGTTCTGCATTTCCTGACATTATCCCTTCATCAATAGTATTGTTGTTCTGATTGTTTTCACCCCTGTGCCAAGCACTACTTGTAACATGGCTTAAACAGATCTCATGACAAGGGAACTGGGTTCATGTATACAGCACAGGAGGTCGGCTGCCAGGCAACTGGAGAGGAAAAAATTTCTAGAAGGTGGTAGTCTGACAGGGTCAGAGAGTTTGGGTGGGTTCTTCCACCCCCATTAAATCAATTTAGCTCTCATTCCACTGAATGAGTAACTGAGCCAGAATGAAGAGCATCCCATCTGTCCTGCCTGCAGTCCCTAAATGCTGCCCAGGAGGAGATGTAGAGATAGCAGTGAAGAATTCCTCTCCAAGTCCAGTCACTGTAACCACCGTAAAGTTATCTTGCATTCACATGCATCTAGGGCCAGATATCAGCCACACACCTTTGACTCTTTGTGATCATGGTTACCTTACAAACACTGTGGGAAGGATTCTTCTGGCCTATACTTCAGCTTGTCCGCATATCAGACAACTTGTCTAACACATCTGCATAGGTTTCTTCTAGTCTGAGAATACACTTCCTCACTTTAATAAATTAATTTCCAATACATTATATAAAGTATATAGATAAGACACTCTTCCAGCAGAAGAAAAAGACCTAAAAAGAAAGAAAGGCTGAGAAATTTAACCTGCAAACACTGCTTGGAGGCTCATTCAACAACCATTCTAAAATATTTGATTAAAAAAAACATTCCGTTTTAGAGCTTGGTGCAACATTCTACACTTAAGTGGTTGTATTGAAATACTCTCTTAAAGTAGTTAAACCGAATACGCTGGAAATGCTTGCTAGAGATGTCTGTTGGATTTAATGCATTCCTATCCAAATAATGGCATGCCTGTAGTGGCACCCAAAGGTCCCAGTTTGACTATAAGCACCACTGTTCTAGGAACTGTATCAATGTTCAAAGGAACTGGAGTCCCTATTCAAGGATTTTAGAATCAGCTTCACAGAAGAGCAGATGTCTACACGTTTGGAAATAGAAACACTCCTGCAGGACGCAGGTCACTCGTACACTCAGTGAATCAGTCAGCTTCCCCAATGTATTTCACCAAAAGAGCTTTATCTCTGATGTTCCTCAAAGCTCATACTGCATTCCAAAGATCATATAAACAAACTTGCATATTACTCAAGTTCCAGGCTACCACTGCAGATACTCCAAACAAGTCCTTCACCATCAGGAAAGATTTGCTCAAGGAAATACCTTCAACTCCTTTTGAGTTACATTTTTGCAGTGGGAACCTCAGCTCTCTTAGCTGAGAGAGACACCCTATAGAAACCTTGCTTCTAGACTCTCGGCTCGCACAAATCACATAAAGTTGATATGCCTGAGTCACTTCCCTGAATTTATGCCTCTCATACTCTTCCATGGAGAAGGTACTGCAGGAGTGGCCTGCCTATTCTGCTATGTGATGTGACACATCCAGAGGCACTTGGAAACACACATGGTCCTACAGCTTGTCCTAGAAGCAGCACCACTGTTACCAACTTAAAGCACCACCTTACATACAAAAATCTAAGAGGTGTTTTGCTAGAAGGCAAAAAGAAGCCACAAAACACCCAACAAACTTCTCTGGCTGGCAAATTTCTCCATAACACAAGACTTCTCATGGGCAATGTATATAGGAAAATAAGCAGCAGATTATTAGAAGTTGATGGGGTTTAGCTTACACACATCTAAAGGGAATGATAAAGTCAAGCACCGGTCACAATGGACAGAAAAACACAACCTGTTTATTACTGCCATGCAACTATAAAGGAAGAATTCTTATCAGCTGGCAAAATTTCTAAGGAATACCAATCTATAGAAAAGCCATCCCTAATTGAACCAAGTCTCAGCAATGACAAGAGGGCATATTAATGAAGCAAGGCTAGGAGGCATGATGAGGAGATAACAATACCCTTAGGAGTTACACCAGTATTAAATGTGACTTTATTACCATATTATTCTCCTATGAGTCTTTACAGCAAGAATAACTCTGTTTATACAGATGTTCTTTCAACTACCAGCTATTCCAGATTAAACACACATACAGAGAACCTTGATATTTTAAGATTACAGGCCATTAGATTAAATTAAATTTGTTATTTTGCTCTAGTATGCCACTAGGCTTTACAAGGTTGATATATTCTTTCAGTGAAACTGAGATGTGTTAACTGAAATGAGATACCACACCTTTAATAATGCAGACTGATGTAGCTCTCTCACAGGGTTTTTCATTCAGTGCCTTCATTTTAATTCCTCTGACTGCTACTAATAGGGTGCATTTTATCACTAAGAAGGCATTCTTCACTTAAGTAGTACATGTCAAGCTAAACTAAAATAATAAATTAGTTTGCTGCTACAAGAGGGATGCACAGTTGATATTTATGCAAAATTAAGCAAGCCTGAACTCTGGTTTCCTACCCGAAGGGACTCATGATAAAAACTCCACAGAATTTCAAAATCCCACCTTCTGCAACACAGACAAGAGAGCAAATCTATCACCACTTGAAATATTCTGTTACAAAATACAGATCGTTAAATATATAAGCAGCCTGGGCTGTAAGTCAGACCTCTGGCCTTTTTCGCTGCTCAGGTGAACACCTCAGTCCTACTGGGTCAGAGCTCCAGGGAGAGGCAAGAGGATTAGTACAAGAATCTACCAAAACTTCAGTGTAATTTAGACCACCCTACACTGCAGCATCTGGATTAAGGTAATGCTGACAGAGAAAAAGGAAGGCTTCTGGCACCCAGAAGACCATCTCTGGTGAAAGGTGACAGACTCAAGGAGTAAAGACAAGACCCCTAAGACCTCTGGAGTGATGGAACTGAAGTTCCTTGATCCTTGCAGATCTAAACATTCATCACCTAATGTCTTGGCTGCCCATCTGCAAGAAGAGAAGAAGCCTCCCTTTCCAGTCCCACCACAGGAGAAATGTACTGCACACCACAGGGTGGATTTCTGCAGCCCTACAACAGTAGTGACAGCACTCACACAAGGATTTCAATCAGATGAGAATCAAACAAGCAAGTCATATAACTTAATCATTAGAAATCAAAATGCACAGTAAGCTGAGAGGGTTTTCAATCTGTTCATTTCTACTTCAATTTCCTTGCCTGGCACTCTTTTATAGCCTAAGACAGGTTTTAAGCTGTCTTACACTGCTAACATTCTCACTAGCTTGTCTGCTCCATACTACAGGTTCAATAGCCGTCCTTGCAATCGTAACAATTTCTTTTATTTCCATTTAAGAGAGATGTAATTTTAAATGGTCAGAAGGGAGTTGGAAGACACAACACACTGGACATTTGCTAACATCTCTAGGCCAGAGAATAAACCGGAGAGAGAAGTACAGAGCCAGCTGAAGCAGGTGGACATAGTAGCCAGACACAGCATGACCCCCATTTCTGCTTTACACGCAAATTGATAGGGCTTGGCACACTGAATGTTGATAACTTATCATTTCCTTTAAAATAACTTTTTTATTATTTTATTTCTTTTTAAGACTGACATTATTTTTCAATAACTGTGCACTAGAATATCAAGTTCTGCATAATTCAGTCAGTTCAAATCATCCAGATTTTGAAAGGTGAATGCTGACGAGATTTTTGGAAGAGGTAGTAACCCTCATGCTCCAGAGCTTAACCCAAACTGGGATTAAAAGGAAATACAATGTGTTATGCAAATTAAGACACATTTGCTTCACTGGCAGCTTCTTCCTTCTTTCTCTTAGGGGGAGCATCAACTCTGGGCATTGCTGGAAAGGCAGATGCTTCCCCCTCACACCACAGCCGTGGCAATGCTCCAGGCTCCTGACACATTCCCCTCAGGCAAGGGGATGGCTGCAAAATTAACAGCACATTACAGTTCTGCCATGCATACATCAAGCAGATGATACTTTCGAAAGTGGAGGAAGCATAAGAAGTTATTGACAGCTTCCCCTGTACACATGGAACTCTTGGACTTGCATGGAGGACAAACAAAGAGCCCTCCTGCTCTGCTCACCGGCACCTGCGTAGCACAAGAGACAGGCATGAGACCTCCTGCCACAGTGAACGGTGGAATAAACTGCCCAAGAGAGAAGTTTCTGCCTGACCCACAAGGTTCTGTTCTAATATAAGAAGACTTATAGCTCCTTAATTATTATCGTGCCTGGAGTGGCTTTTGACAGCTTTGTTATCTACAGAGAACTGCTTCACCATTGAGTTCTTGGCTTCATTAGCAGTCAGCAGGACTCATGGTCACAAGGTATTTTTATACCGTATGTATGGTGGAGTCATGTGCCTCTCTGCCTTGGTCCTGTGTCATAAAGAAGGCTATACAGAAACTGCCATATTCATCTTCCCAAGACAAATGGTGTTTATGTGCACTTCACTTTTCCAAGCTGCACGCTCACCTTTCCTTGGCACAAAAGCCCTTCTTTTCACATTCCTGGTGGTTCCTCTGCCTCTGGTCCTACACCAGCCAGATTCACATCATGTCAGGGCCAATTCCCTGAAGACTGACACAGCATTACTTTTCCAATTGATAGTGGAGTAAAACATCACTGGCTGAAATTCCCAGGGCTTCACAGAATCCTTAAGTCACAACGATTTTTACAACCTTTTGCCTAGTCACTTTCAGAAAGAGAATCCATTGAGGCTTTCTAAAAGCTGCAGATTAAATTCAAAGCCCACAGCTGAAGGGAGCAGCTACCCTGGTATCTGGGTTTATGCCACCTTCACGCATGTTCTGTACCGGAAATCAGATGGAGAGCTATTTTAAGCGTCTCTATTGGCACATGCTGAAATATTTAACTATTAAATTTAACCCACCACCTGCTCATCTTTCCGTTTTACGGCGCGAGCAAACAGCAAGCACAGCTATTTTTTCTGCCCTGATTGAACAGCCAGACTAAATATCTCTCCTTGGTCGGCTGACGGACGGGAACAGGGGCAGCAGGGCTGTCCCTGGCCTCGCAGCGGTGACGGCCCGCCCCTCCGCGCACTGCGGAGCGCTACCTGCGCGGCCGCCACCGCCACCCGAGGCCGCGGGGCGCCGGCGGGGCACGGGGCCGGACGTTTCCCGGCGGGGCGGGGGCCCCGGGGGTGACGGGGAGGCATCGGCGTCCGCTCCGCAGCTCCGCGCACCTGCCCGGCTCATGTTTACAGCCGTCCCGTTCATCCCAACGCCGGGGGCGGGGAGGGGAAATGCGATTAACAGATTAAGTTTGGAAGGGACGGAAAGGGGGCGGGGGCCCATCCAAAGGCGCGCACCCTGCGCGGGGGCTGAGTGGTGGCTCGGTCGGCCCCGGCTGCTTTCCCCGCAGCGAGGAAAGCTGGGGAGAGCGGCGGGGAGGCCAGGATAGAGATCAGCATGGAATAAAATGCCCACAGTCCCTGGGGGACAGCGACCGGTGGGGGGGGGGGAAGGACACCGGGTTGTCCCGCGGGGTGTCTCCGATGGGGTCAGGCGCCCGCACCCCTGCCGTGCCGCGGGCTTACCTCGATCCACTTCTGAGCCTCGGTGAAGGCCAGCTCAGGCTGGGGGGGCTCGGGAGGAGGCTGAACCTCTCCCAGCTCCAGCCCAGGACTGGCCATCTGCAGGGCCCCGGCGCGCTGCGGCGGGGGAGAAGCCAGGCACCGAGTCGCCGGCCCGGGGTGAAGCGCGGCCGCAGCGAGGGGACGCCGGAGGCCGCTGCTTGCCTCTCCCTGCCTCTCCCTGCCTCTCCTTGCTTGCAGCCGCCGGGGCGGGAGCCGGGGGCGGCGGCGCTCCGCAGCCCGGCTGGCTGCAGCTCGCCTGCGGTAACCTCTCTCCGCCGGTGCCCCGTCCGTCCGCCCGCCCTGTCGGCTCGGTCCTCCCTCGCCTGCCGCCCCGCCCGCCCCGCCGGCGGAGCGGAGCTGCGCCGCGCTGTCCTGAGCTGCCAGCTAAAAATAAAACAGACGAGCGAAGCCGCTTTGCCTTCAGCCCATGCAAATGCCCGCGCCGCCGCCTCCCCGCCGTTAGCATCGCATCGCGGGGGGCGCTGCGACCGCGGGGGAGGGTGGGCGGGGGACTCGGGCACCCCGCGTGGGGGACGGGGACGGTGATGGCAAAGCGCTCCCTGCTTGGGGAATAGTCGCTCCCCTCACCCCGCTGTTCCCGAGGAAGGGGGCACTCGATGGCAAGGCAAGGCACCCCCTGCTTTGGGGGGCAGCCAGTCCCCGTCCCTCAGCTCTCGGAGGGCACCGAGCCGCGCTCGGTGAATTGCTCTTTGCGGCTGCTGCCTTAAACACCTCATTCATCGATGCTGCTACTCGGAGCACCCGAGAATGTCCATGCCCGCGCTGCTCCTCACCCGTCCTTCAGCCGCCTGCCTGAGGGCCGGGGGCTTCTGCACCGGGAGCGGAGCACGGCAGGTGCCTCTGGCGGCACTGCGGAACATCTCGGGCTGCTGAGGGGGCACACAGGCCTTGCGAAAGCGTGTGAGGGCCAGCACACGGCCGGACTGTCTTAGTCTTCCTTGAAGAGCAGAGCAGGCATCAAGGTGTGTTTAAAAAGATATACTATGGGTGAATACTTCTCATTTTTCTCTTTATTCAGAGGAAGAAATCCAATTCTGTCCTGCAGAGACTTGCATGCCAAATTTACATGGTGCGAGTAGTCCTAGCTCAAGCAGATACTTTTTAGCCTAAGGTTAAGCATAGACGTTTCTAGAAACAGAAGGATTTTTTTTTTCACCAGGCCTTTTAAAAGACAAATCCTAAAAATCTCCTCTCACGAGTGTTCAAAAGAAGAGCCAAAGTTACTTGGTTATATTTATGCAAGCATAGAAAGGTATCTGTGTGCTGGAAATGCAGGTGTGTGGACCTTAACCTCTACTAATAAGGTTTTTTTGAAGGGGGTCATAACCGGCCACTTCTTCAGCTTGTGATAGATGTCAACAAGTTTTGGCAAGAAGCAAACTGGAGGATTTTCAACATGCCCTTAGTTTGGGCCTTATTTCCCCTCAGTTCAGTGGTTGGGATTTTGAATATCTTGTTTATTTTGATAGTCAACAAAAATTACCAACTCCTCAAATACAAATATACCACAAAAGTGCATATATTTAATTCTGTTTCCATTCTAGGAATTTGTCTTTATTGTTTGCTACTTCTTTTTTGGTCTTTGTTTATTGCTTCAAGTATGCTGGAGTAACAAAGGGCCTAAAAACAGGATATAAGGTTTATAGGGATTTTTCTGAGAACTGCAACTGGACAAAAACTAGATGAATGGGTCATCTAATCTCAAATATTTAAAGATAAATAATAAGTATATTTTGAAATACTTATGCTAACAATCTATTTTCTGATTCTTGTAATATTTAAATAACATTGATGTTTATCAGACAACAATTAGATTAATTCTCCTGGGGCAGTGAGAGACTAACAATTTAAAATAATTATCCTATCTCTTTTTTTTTTTTTTTATTATTACTGTGGAATATCAAATGCATGATTTTCCTGTCTGGTGATCTCAACATCACCTCTTGGAGAACTAGAAGAGCTGGATTGGGCTGGGGTAAGCATCATACCACAGAGAGCAGCATTCAAGACAAAGACCACCACCTTAGACTTTGTCTAGAAGTGAGGGCTGGACATTCATTTCCCATTTATGCAGTCAATTTTCATGGTTCATTAATGAAAAAGTGCTCTGATATACACTTCTATTTATACACTTACAGTCAGTCACACACAACTTTTAAAATCTGTTAAATCCTCACAGCGGCACATGGATATAGAGTTAGTGCAGTCTTTAAAGAGCCCTGTCATGTATTTAGGAGTGTAAAAGACACTCTTGACTGGCAGTAGGAATCTGCCCACTTCTTTTCTAATCCTAATCCTGAGCCAGCTTCTCATTCGGTCAAGTACGAGGCAGCATCCCTACCTCCCTGTTCCCATGGAAACGCACTTCTAGCATCAGCCCAGCTTGTTGTTTTTTTTTTTTTAAATCACCATCTGCCTGTGGAGTTGCAGGGCTTGCTCTAAGCCCCTTGAATACCAGTCACAGGTTTGTCAATGATTCTCCTTTCTGTATTGCAACCACCCTGGCAACCGCAGAAGACAAAATATAAAAACTAGAATGTTAAAAACTCCAGCAAGGTTTTCCCAAGGTCACTCAGTTGCTTCTAAGCAGAAACATTGCTAGAAACTTAGTGGTGGAATTTGTAGCAGCAAAAAAATAGATTTTTTTTTCTTTAAGTTCTTCTCAAAATTCTCTCATTTAAAAGCAAGTGCTTCAGTTTAACTTCCTTTTTCTTTCCAGAAAAAAACCTCAAGACAGCACTTCAACAATCCTTATCAATACACTCATATCTGTATTTATCAGAAAGGCACTGCAACCTATGGGGTTGCAGGTATCAGTGTCAAACTGCATATCTTTGTCCAGGTTCACTTGCCGTTCCCAAAAACAGACTGTGCCTATGCATAAGTAAAGTAACTGTAGAAAAATGCATAATATAATGGTAATAGGAGAAAGCAGAAACAGAGAAAGGGGGTCTTCTCTGGTTTGCAGGGATCTTTCTGCTGCTGTGCACAAATGGAAGAATAGAGACTTTGAGGAAGATACCTGTTTAGGTATTCAGCTTATATTAATTGGCTTGGTCTTCTACCCTGTTTAGTTTTCTCTGCTGGGAAGAGGAACTCTCCTCTTTCTTTTTGTCTTCAACTAGCATCTAAAATTGTTAAGCCTCTTGAGTAGCAGGAGCAGAGGTTTGATAAGGCCTGACGGGTGTTATGGCAGGCCTGATCTTATCTCATGGCAGCAATGAGCAGCTTACTTCAAGGAAGCTGTGTCCTGAACAGCTTCTGCCACTATGATCTGTCTCCCTGAATGAACAGGTCTGGTGCTCAAGACCAAGTTCTCAGCAAAACGACTCCTAGATGGCATCTTTGTGCTCTCACTACTCTTTCTGGTTGTATTCACCTGACAACAAACCTTTTTCTTCAATCTGTCACAAATGCTTCCAGCAACATGAGTAACTTCCATTTGAAAAACGTTTCTTTTACCAAAAAACATGGCACAGAGAACAAATGGGTGAAACACTCAAGGACCATATATTTCTATTCTATTTTGCCTTTCTCCTTAATCATTTTTTTCTGTGAGCTTTTACCAATGTGCCTTAAACCAGCAAGGCCTCTGGGCTGTTTAGGAAAGGAAGTTATCATGCTGGCATCAGAATTTTTCTGCCTCCTTCTCTCCTTCACAATCTGCCACTCTGAGCTGAAATCCTCTGAGCAGAACAGCTTTTTTTCTCCAGACCATAATGGGGATACTTTGGGATGTTGCACAGTCCTGGGCCAGATCTCAGAGAAATCTCAGCGCTCAGTGAACCACAAGCATACTGTTCTGGCTAAGTATCTTTCCTGTTATTTGCTCAAGGACTTCTGTACATTTCTTTGGTTTGCTTGTCTTTTTTGTGCCTTTAAGAAATCACTGGATATCATGCAGAGAACTTGAGGTTGTATGGTATTTATTGTAAAAATTCTGCTTGGAATTCCTTCATTTTCTAAAGCATAAGTCAGGGGTTGGCACACCCAGCACAGCTCTCTTTAACCTCCAGATCATTTCAGAGCTGCAGTGTCTGAACTCCACTCTGAGCCTCTCAGTATTGCAAAGAGCAGCATGGCTGCCTGGTGCTGCTGTGGGAGCTGGACAGCTCTGGCATAAAGATGTTGGTATTAATGCTTCTCAACAGGTATTAACCCTGCCAGAGAATATTTGGAGATTTTTTTTTTTACTGACTTTGCTGATTTGACTTTACTGCCTTAACTGACACAGGCAGGTTGTGCATTTTCTCAGCCTGTGTGGAAGGGTGAGTTGAGAGGTGACCTGAGTGAACAGATGAGGAGAGCCCTTAAAGCACCATCTATCAAGGCAGAGGAGGGTGGTGGAGAAGATGGTTACCAGGAGTTTAGAATTCTCTTCCTTGATAAAATTCGATTCAGAGACAGTTCTACTCTCAGTGACATGCAAGCTATCTTGGAGAGAAGGCTGGTAATAATATCCACTTGGAAGCAAGACATAGAAAATCCCTACTTTTGAAAAATGACTCCTTAAATGAGCTTTAGTTATTTTTAATTCTCATGAAAAATCAATTAATCTGTGACCATGAGAGCATGTTGATTTTTTCCAACCACTCAGACAAATGTTGTGACTTCACATTTTATTTAATCAGGGCATCTGCTGTGGTATATTTGCAGTGTTCAGCATTTGGCTGACAGCATCTGTTTGTTTATCCCAGCCATGCTGTCTTCTATCACAGTCACTTTCTCTCTGGTACCACTCATTCAGCAACATATTGTCAGGCTTGGCATTGATGTTCTGTGTCATTCTGGGAATTAGAGGAGTAGATGGATCATCTGAATTTGCTCTTTCCTGGGAGAAAAGCAGAATTATCCCTTCTTGCACTGCCTTGGAAGAAGGTGAAGCCCTTTTGTGAAGCAGTTTTTCTCTATTTTGGACTTCTGTATTGGTTTTTGAAAGCAAGTACAGCCTATTGTCATCTGGTAACTGAGCACCATCTGATATTTTCCTATTCTTCTGTCTCTGCATTTCATTACATTTTTAGATTTTAAAAGCTGTTGAAAATCCAGGATTGGATATACCACATGTTGCTATTTAATGAGCTATAAGCCTAATGAATCAGAGTGCAGGTGTTTCAAAATGAGAGCTCACATGCATAAATGCATGTAAATATTCAAAGTCATTTACCAGCTGTAATTTTGAGGGGGTTCACCATTCTCTCAGTTCGTGCCTAAGAAATCCCTGATCAATATCTCTTTGTTTTAAATGCTGCTATGCCTTTAGTTGCAAGGCTTTCCTGCCTGGCCTTCCTTTCTGGCTTTGAGACTTGCTTGTGCCTCTCCTGGAGGCCTCCAGATCCCAGGCTGATAGCTCTGCTAATGGCACAGAGCCTGGCTTAGCTTCTCCTTTCATCCACAGCCATGGTCAATTCTCATACTCACCCAAACAATCATTTCCTTCCTTCTTTTTATTGTTCTCATCAAGACTTGCCTTTCCTCTGATATAGGAAATTCCTATATCCAGCCTCCTCTTTAACAAGCATCTCTATTTTTTCTCCATGAGGCTGCTTTCTTTGGTCCCAGCTTGCTATAATCTTGTGTCTTTCATCTCCAGTACATATCTCAGGTACTTCTCACTTCCTCTTGTCCATATGTAGTACAGGATGGAAAACCCAACACATAAAAATCATGAAAACCATTGTGAAAGAAAAACAGAGAGAAGGCCTGTGAAAGGAGAAAGATCACAAATAAGTGAGAAGATTATTATTACACAAGGTTAAAAAGACATAAACTGGGTGGACAAGTTTTCATCTTCTACGAAAAAGAAGTGGAGGAGTGGTGAAAGGGAAGTGAAGAAATCCGAAATAAATAGGTACCAAGGTAAAGGTAAGAATAAATCTGAGCACAGAACCAGTGAACTTGTCAGAATAGCCTTTCATTCTGCATTCATAGCTACCAAGCATTGCAAAATCTAATATTTTCCAGATCTTCTCATAAAATATACGCCAGATTACAAGAGGAAAATGTCCACATGCCCAGACCAACAATTGGAAGGGTACTCTGAAAGAATGTGTGGCTCTTCCACTATGCTCTCTGCTCCCAGAGCTGCATAGCTTCACCCTCCTGACAGGTCAAGCCTGGAAAAGGATGTGGCAGGACAATAGGTCTTTCACCAGCTGTTATCAAGGATCTTTTCAGCCCATTAAAACAAAAGTGCATTGATGGGGAGCGGATGCTCATAGGTTTGTGTACCTGCTAATATGACATCCTGTTTCTTTAATGTAGAGACAACAAACAGCCTTCGCTTCTCTGCTGAACTGGAAGTGGCGCAGAAGCTCGAAACAGTGTTTCTCCTCCAGTATTCTCTCAATTTTGACTGCTTTTCAGCTACTTTCTTAAAATCTACTTTATTCAAGACTGGAAGTGGAAGTGAGGTGTTCTTCCAAACACAGTCTGGTCCACTCCACTTCCAGGACGTACCTGCAATAAACTTCCAGCTGATTTTGCATGCTGCTCATTTTAATGCAATATCTTCCCCTGCTGCCACACACCCAGTATACGTATTCCCTACTCCCTTTTACCATCCAGAGTAAATTGGCAAGCACATGGAGCTACTCAAGATTTTCTCAGTGAGGAACATGGTTAGAGAGGTTTTAGTACCCTCAGAGAGATATTCCTCAACACATATTTCCTAGTGCCACCACCAAGGAAGGGGGTCTTGTAAGTCAGCTAACATGCTCAGAGAGAACATGCCAGCTTCAAGTTCCGTAAGTGCAGCTGAGTCTGACTAGGCTCAGTCAGTCAAGGAAAGAGAAGCCGCCAGAGCAGGTAGTTCAGGGGTCTATAAACCTCTTGAAGCTGTGGCTTTAAACAAGTGCTGCAGAGTTGTGGTATTTGGGGGAAGAGAGGGGCTGTCACGTGTGAGACAGCATGCAAAGAATGCAGTCAGAAACTTTTGCCAAACTGGTGAAAAACAGGATGAAAATCAAAAATTGTATGTGGAAAAAAAAGGTGATTTGAAAACCAAGTCCTAGCTTTCAAAGTAAGTTCCTGGGTTCTTATATTCATTTTGTTGGTGTATAATAAATTTTATGTAGTGGTGACATAAACACGGAGTTCACCAAACCACATTATTTTTATCAAATGTGCAAAAGAATAGCAAACCCCCCTCTCACTGATGTTAGAACAGCTATTTGCTAGGTAGCTGCTTGTGAAAGTTTGAGAAATGTGGGAAAATCCACATCACATTCAGCCTTTAATTTTAGCAGTGACTTGCATCGTCTAGAAAGAACTAGTGAATAATATCTTCCCTCTCCTTTTCTCAGTAAATATTCCTGTGGAGAAGATCAAAAGGGAAAACCTGTACCTGAAATTAACACTGGGCTTTATCCAAATTTGTTTGGAGTTTAGCTGGTTCACAGCAAATTGGCATATTCATTTACTCAAAATAAAGGAATAGGCAAACTACAGTGGAAAATGGAAAGAAAAGAGAGAAGCAGGGTAAGAAAACAAGAAAAGCAATAAAAGATTTGCCTCCATGCAGTAGGATAACAATGTATCTTATCTAGCAACAGCATGATGTGGGAGAATGGATTGCAAGAAAATAGAGATGATGATGCAGGCACCCTTGCCCCTGATGAGTTGCAGCTGTACTAGTTACCAAAGAGTGGAAGCAGCCTTGCCCTTCACAGGTCACAGCTATGTCCAATAAGGATGTGTGTCACCAAAGAGTGGGTTGGCTGCTTCTGTGAGAGAGAGGTGTTAGTGGTGTGTGCTGCTGTTGCCTGTGGAACTTCACAGAGATAAAGGTATGAAAGTTTTACTGGAGGATAATAAAGGGCTGATGCTTGCCACCGTTTTTGATGTCAGTTGTGTGTCCACTGTCAGTATGATTTAGTTCCATGGCACAGGAATATTAGGGGTGGGGGTTGTCTCCTTTGATTGAACATTTAAAGGACAGAATTTAGCAGAGGATCATGTTCAACTAGGAGCAAGAAAAAGCAGTGAAGTGTAGGATATAGGTGAGGTTTTTCTCTGTAAGCAGGTTCTCTTGCTCAGTGATCTCCTCTGTCATGACCATCCTTGCAGAACAAGACACTCCTCAAAGCTTGTGAAGGTGCTTTTCTACCACAAGTACCATTTCTGGGGCAGATGGCATCTGCTGTGCCATGACAGACATGGATGGTCACATATTCAGGGTGTCAAAATCAGCCATCAGTCTAAACTCTATTATGTTTTCTTTATTATTTTTCCTTTGTTTTGTTCTACTCATCATTTCAAAGGATGGAGTATAATTTGTAACCCTGCCTAAATTGCTGCTTTGAGATAATTTCATGACTTGCACACACATACTAGCTAAAAACTCAGAGATACTGATGGTGAAAAATGTAAATCTAAGTCTGACTGCAGATACAGAATGTTTATTGATAAAAATGTCTAACGCTTACTGTTAAAGAAACAAGGAGTACTGTTAATACCTGTTGGACCTCCCTAATACCTTTCAGTGCTCTAAGGGAATAACTTCCTCTGCTGTCTTCTGGAGCTCTTGGGGATCATACTGGACTTCACTGAAATCCACAGAAACTTGTCTGAATTTAAAGACCCTATCCTGCAGGAGTATGGATCCATCACAGCCTTCCACACCTCTCAGTGCTAGAAGGGTTCATGTAGGTTTTCCACTTTGCTCTTTTGAACCCAGCCGTAAGATGATTCTGCTCCCAGCTGGCCAGATGTGAGCCACCTCCAAACCAGTAGCACCATTCAGTAGCTCCCGTCAGTACCGCTGATGCTGGCTTAACAAACTGGGCTTATGTGCTCAAGCCCAAGTACCATGGAGCACATTTGGGAGAGGAGTTTTCTCTTTTCCAGCCTGCTTTAGGACTGGATGTGATGATGTAGGTCTGCCTGTTGGGCCACAGTCCATGCTGACAAATTGTTAGGGAAGAGAAAGATGTTATGCTGTTGAATCACTGTCCGAGTTGCTAAATAATTTATTGTATGAGGGCTGCCCACCCATATGAAAGTGGAGCTAACAAGATTGCCACGAAATCACTACTGCTGAGTGTACAGCCAAAAAGGATTATGGGCGTGGCCCTTGAAATAGTAAAATTGGGGGGAGGGAATTCCTTTAAAGTAACTTCCATAACTTTCTTTTATTATTACTTCTGTAATTATGTCTTTTTGTCTGGCCAGGAAAAGGGCCTGAAGTTTTTCTGCTGTTTGGGGGCCCCAGTGCTCTTCTATGGGACTCCACAAGAAGCCAAAAGGTCAGGAAAATCTCAAATGATCACTCAAGGGAACAGAAAATACTTTCTCATAATCCACATTACTGAAATGGTTGCTGATGCCTGTTGACTCTTATTCTCAGGCACTTTTTGGCTTCTGGTGGGACTGACTATCACAGGAGCTCCTGATCTAGCCAGAAGGAAGGACAGACAATCCACAGGTTGCAGAACTGTCATAGTTGTGGCTGATCCAAGCTACGTTTTTTCATTAATCATTGCTTTTTAAAAGGGCCATATTTACTGTGCATTTTTTCTTCTTGGTCCATTCACTTCAGGGTTGGACTTGATGCTCCTTGTGGGTCCCTTTCCACTCAGGGTAGTCTGTCATCTGTGGCTGTGTTGATGAACCATGTCCAGGAAACTGGATAGGGATTTTGATAAAACGTTAAAGGAGTTAGATGATCAAATCTCAAAAATTAATGGGGTCAAGCCCCTAAGCACCATCCAGTTAAAGAATTCCAGTCCTAAGACACTGGTGACCCCATGTTTGCACAGCATGTGAGTAGGTGAGCAGAAGGTCAAAATGAGGGTGTACCTCTATGTGACTGGAGTGCTATCCTTAAGGAAACATTTTAGAAGTCATGGCTGAAAGTTCAGGTCAGACAGCACAGGGAAGGGAACACTAGAGTAATCAATCATTTGGCAGACTTCAGAATCAAGGTTTTCCAAGGGACACGGGGCCTCCAGTTAACTTTGAACAGTGTGCAGGATGATGTTTCTCTGAGAGTTAGTACTTTATTCAAGTTTCTGTACTGTATCAGAATATGCTGGATTTGTGTCTGTGAACAACTTTCAGACGTTTCAATCAAGCTTCATTGCAAATGTTTCTCTTTATAGACCACTTTGCAATCACAGTGTAGCAAGGGTTGTTGTGCAGGAAGAGATGATCAGCCTCTGGAGCACCTTGTGAGACTGATCAGCACCTTACATGCCTCCGTGAAACTGGGGAATCATGAGCCTGTCAGGAATAAAGACTCAAACCTTGTTGACAATCCAGACCTGTGGGATCTTCACCCCATGTGTAAGGGAAGTCAAGCAAGCAGTTCCACAGAGTGGAAGATTTTCCAGTCTTACAGAGGGACTGGGCTATCAGCTGTGGCAGCTCTTGTAACATGAAATTAATTCTACTTTCAGGTGACTGGTGTCAACATAGCACTCAAGTTTTCATGATCTAAACCTAGAGGAGGGAGACATGTCTGCAAGGAAAATGGGGTTTTATGTGTGGAGTGTGTGACATCTTAGAGGAGCAATGGTTCTTCAAGGCACATACTGTGTCAATCTGTGGGTATGTCCCAGCATCATCAGGTGGCTGTAGTCTTCCACTTCCTACAGCAGGTAATTTTTCCAGCTTCTGAAATGCTGTGAAAAATTTTGAGTACAGAGCACTGAAATTGGCCTAATAGGAGAAGCCAGCTGGAAACCATCATAGTGTGCATAATCACATGCTGGAGGTGCTGTGCAGAAGAGTAAGAGCTGTACATATGCTCCATTAAACCTGCCACTTCTTAGGGCTGCTTTGTTGCAAAGACTGTGATGGCTCTTATTTGCTGAGGACTTAGAAGTGCTGGGCCTCCAGGAACAATGCAGGGTAAGGAATATGCTGTGAAGAAACTCTAGCCCTGGGGCAGGTGAGGAGCTGGGAGGGAGGGAGAGAATCACTTTTTCTGTAGGTAGATATAGACCTGTGGGTTTGTTTTTTTTTTTTACTAATTCTGCTGCATTCCCCTTGTGAACTTGGCAAGAGCACATAGACTTTCTGAACACATTTGTATTTTTCAGTGCTTGTGACTGTGAAACCCACAGAAGAGAGAGAGATGAGGTTTCTGCAGCCCATCCCAGAGAGGAGGCTGGACAGTGGGGAAGATTGCATCCTAACTTCCAGGATCAATTTCGTATCTCCCTCTAAAGCTTCTGGTCTTCCATGCCTGAGTTGAAATGACTTAATTGAAACACCCTGCATTTAAAACTTGTGATAATACAGAAAGCTATCCCCTGACTCATCTCTTCTTACAGAAACACTGTGCAGAAACACAGAAGTATGGAGGGAGATGTTTACATCAACAGATATCCTCAGTTTATAACATGGTGAATGATTATGAAACTTAGGACTTACTTTCCAAACCCGTTTTAGTGATTGTAACCCAGTTAACACATCCTTTACAGAAAACATGCACAAAAATAAGGAAATGAATGCTTAAACACATAATAAATCTCTTGCTCTCCACCAAATAAATACACTGTGCTTATCAGGTATAAACCATGGCCTATTTCTTCATAACTGTAACCATTAATCTGGCTCAGTTACTGTATACATTCTACTATCCACTTATTTAATTTTGAAGAATACTACTGTAAATTTCCAAAAGATAAAGGTATTAATTTTTTTCATAGATACTTACAAGTTATTAGTCTGTGTGATAAAAGCAGGAGAACTGTCAGAAAGGAAGTTATATAATGACAATTCACTCTAAAATTACATATGCAACTACAGTTGCATCTGAGACTGAAAATGCAATTTGATATTGCTTTTATAACATAAATGTGTATATATTGAGGTTTTTGGAAAAGGAACATTAATTTTTGGGGACCATGATTGAAAGAGTTATGCAGAAATATTTCTTTCATTAGAATTTAAAAGTGAATGGTGTGAATGTGTAACAACTTGTTACTTTGCTTTCAGTGGTGGTTGTTGATGCTACCATAGCTCTAAAGTTGTAACACTAAAAAGGCCACTTTGCTCTAACATGAGCTCCGGGTCCAGAGGAAAAGCCAGGCTGCTGGACTGTCCCTCTGGATTTCATGAAGTGTTTTGACTCTGAATCGAGGTAATTTGTTGACACTCCTGTAAATTGGATGTACAAATCGTTCTATAGAGGTTATTTTCATTCAGCAATATTTTTAGAAATGTTCTGTGGTTGCAAACAGAGTTTATTGAGTTGGTCTATTTGACCTGGTTTTATTGACAATGATGTTTGCTAAACTACCAATGAGCATAAGGATGCTGACAGTGTCATTTATTCAAGGCAATGTTGAGACAGAAGAAGTTATGTGCTAAGAGAAAGATAATGGAATTGCATATAACTTGTCAAGTGAGAGCAGTTGTTTTTAGTTAGCTCCTGCTCATAATGATAATCATTTGCACACTAATTACTGCAAACGTCTTACAATACATTTGAATTTATGTTCACTCTGGAAAAATTCAGAAGTTCTGTTTCAACCAGGACCATCTGATTTGCTGTGGATGTTTAAGGTTTATGTGGGTGCAAAAGCAATTGAAGAAATTCACCAAAGAAAAATCTGTCAAACACCACTATGTGTTTAGTCTCCTTTTACATTCTACCCCAAGTTCATGTTACTGACAATTCACAGATCCTGAACAAGGATGCTTTTTGACCAGATCCTGTAAAATGCTCTAATGCTCTTGAGACTAGAAATCACACCTATGATGTGAGATGCATCTCAGTGTTACTGATGGTTTTGAAGGATTTTTTTCACCCTCAGTGTGCTTTTTGAGATGGCATAGCCCTGATAGCATCAGAAAAATTTTAGACAGGGAAAGAAAGCATTCAGTAGGTTACAGCGCCATCTATAGAAGGAACACAGCATCAGCCTGCAAACTGAGGTCTTGCTTCCTTAGAAAACCTTCCTTTGTACCTTCAGCAACCAGGTCACTGTTTTAACCATCAGGTAGGACTGAACGTTAAATCCAACAGGAAACTGAGCACTGTACTCAGTCTTTAGGCACTACTAGAATCCTCAGGAAACTTGTTCAGTTTTCCTGCCCTTGGGCCATATATTTCTATCAGTGTTGTCGCAGCTTTGCATTTATTTTTTCTAGAGTGTCTCCATCTCCTGGTAACACAATTTGTTGGTGATCTGAGTTAAGGGTCAGGGCACTCTTAAACTCAGCCTTCTTGCCAAGTGAGTAGGCTAGTAAAGTACTTAGGTGAGGCTTTGCACAGAACAGAATTGACTAAAGTCTTGTAATTCTCAGAGTGCACATCTGTTACCACCTAATGGGAAAGGCTCTGACGAGAGGTCAGGGGGCTCTGCCTCCAGCTTCCTCTTTTTTCTGCATCTGATGCTTTTGTATTCTAGGAGCTGAATACCAATTATTACTATTACCTTCTACAATAAATTGTACAAATCTCTGAAATACATTTTGCATAAAGAAACTGGATATACATTAAGGCAGGGAGAGATGTTGAGATGTTGCCTTTGCGGTAAGAAGTTAGAACTGGTGTGAAAGAGTCAGCGTCAAATCCCTATTCCAGTGACTATTCATTGCTTTCAAATGGAGGACCATTGCAGGAAGAGAGAACCATTCACCATAATGTGCCAGATAGCTTAGTAGTTAAACTTAGTTCAACATAGAGCGATTAAGTATAATTTTTGGCAGCAGAGCAGAAGAAAATGCCTAGCCAGAAAAGTGACATAGCCCAGGACAACCTGTCATGTCTCTTTCTCTCACTCAAAAGAGCACCTAACAGTAGGAGACTATTCACTGTACAAGTATTAAGCACAGATAAATATCTCCTTCTTGCCATCACCTGGTTTAAGCAATGCCCTCTTCTGTAGGTTTACAGCTCTGTGCTCCCCAGCCATAAGCCCCTTGTTCCCCCCATTGGTTTTGTAGAGGGTCATGCTGCCCAGCTGAAAGCTGAGATTTCCTTGAGTGACAAAATGTGTGGGAGCAGGGCTTTGCTTGTGCAGTTTGCTCAAGAACAGTGGTGGCAGAGCAGGGTGTTGCATGTAAGATTCTGGTTACCTGGTCTGACCACCCAGCCCTGCTGCTTCTTTCCACCACTTGTCTACAGTACTGTGGCTTGCCAGTGAGCATCCTTGTTGCTCTGGACAATAATGGCTTTCTTGCCTCTAATAGGTCTGTAGATTTTCATTAGGTGAGTAAAAGAAGACTCAGGATCTAAGCAGTACAATGTGCCATCCCTGGGCACTTTGCCACCAACTTCTTCTGACTTAGGAGTTGGGTTTATGACCCTGAAGGAACTGGATGAACTGTTCTTAACCTAATTGAAAGCACTGTTTAACTCCAGTTACTTTTTACTGTCTTCTTGCCTGAACTTGCTTCATTCAAACCCTGATTCTGGAGGACATAAAACTGGAAAAAACAGCTTTCCTGTGCAAGTTAATTTCTTGTTAATTTACATCAGTGTGGTTCCATTCACTGATGTAAATGCCTATTTACATCAGTGTGGTTCCATTTTCAACACTGGCAAAAACCTACTTGCAAAACAACTCTGAGAATATGAAAACAAAAAACCACAAACCAAAAATTAACAGACATTTTCAAAAGAAAGAGTTTTAAAAGTCTTTCACTACTGAAACTACTTTTTACCTTTATTTGGTATTCATGGAAAAGGCTGTGTTATCTTTTCAAAAGCTGTAGGCATAAGTTTGGGGAAAATACTTTGAATGGGTGGGGAGAATCAAAATTTGTCTTCCAACAGGGCTAATGCTCATGATCACAGACCCAGGGAGGTAAAAAAATCACTGTTAAACACAAAATCTGACTAGCTGAGATGAGAGCCTATATGCTGCCATTCCAGAAACACAGACCTTGTATTTCTTTCAACACTGACATTTTTCCTTTGCCTATCACCTCAGTGAATACTTTCTTTTTCTAAATGTCCACCAGGCTGTAGAAAGTAGCTGATACTCAACAAGAATAAGGGGATGACAATATAATTGAGATGAGAGTTCCATGGAGTCTCTTGAGCAGAGGTATTTTTTGCACAATTGAGAGAAACCGTCACTCTTCGAGATACAGTGGGAATAGACAGGATATTTTAGTACAGAGACATTTCTGGGAAACATCCCGTCACCAGTGTGTGCCAGTTAAACTCCAGTATAGTTAATGCTTTGTGGCTGCTTTGAAGAAATGCAGACCTGGACTGCTTCTGTCCATCTGTTGTGTCTCACCCTGAAGGCTTCCCAGACTAGCACACTTAGAGATGTACTAAAACAAACACATCTGGGCCACAAGATGCAAGTGAAACTCGTTACCAATTCAAGTTCAAAATCTGTATGTTATAATACAGGACATTTCTACATGAAAAGACCACTCCAGACCCTAAACATTTTTTCAGATTAGCTACAGTTCTAAATTAACTATGGAATGAGAGGCCTGGCCTTCTGTATGTGGGCTGCAGTTTTTTGCCTGAATACCATGAGCATGCACAGGCTGTAGTTTGGGAAGCCTTTTTCTAGCATTCTATTGCAATATTTTCTGTGTCCTTTCTTTTTTTAACACAGAAAAGTCAACTATAATTCCCTAGAAGAAATGGCATGAGTTTCAGACCATTTTTCCTACACTATAAGTGACTTTTTTTCACAGCTTACAAAGTATATGCATATTAGTATTTACAGATGTTTCTTCCAACTAGTTATCTTATTTGTGCTGGACAGAGCTTTAAGGGTACCACCATGTACTGTTTTGTTATAGATTTCACTGTCCATGCTTTATTTGCAAACAAAATGCACGGATTTATTTTGCCCCAAATAACAATAAACAAACAGGTGTTTAAAAGTCTTTCTAGTGTTTGCATCTGTGATTCCCTCCTGAAACAAGTCATTCTGAAAGCTTTACTGAAAGCTTGCTTTGAAAGTAAGTATTTTTGCAGACTGCTGACTGCAATACTACATTTGCTAAAGAGATGCAGACACACAATGGTTTGCTTCTGTATTATCTAGGTCACGGGCCAGAATTCTCCTGGGTGCTAACTCTTTCAATTAAGCTGAATTTGTTGGTGCACAGTGCAGCTATTTTCCCTTTTAAAGCTGGTCCTAAATGTGAATGCTGAGTGGCCTGCCTAGTTTAACTGGTTTTGGTTCCATGTAGAGTCAAGGGGTGAAGTCCTACCCCTGAGGGGCTGGCCACTTATTCTGCCACGGCCAAACACTAACTGGGCATTGAAGTTCCCTAATTTATGCTCCCCACCCCACACATTCACCACTGTTGATTTTGACAGTGTTTGTAGGGTGATCCCTGAAGGGTTTGCAATCATCCATAAAGAAAAGTAGTTCAACAAAAAACAGCTAAAGCTGGTCTCTTTGCACAAATTTTAGGTAGCAAGAGCCTACTTTAAATCCTAGAAATGCAAACCCTAGAATTTAAAACCTAGTGTATTCCAGAAGTCAATGTATGATAAACTTCCCCTAAATTCAATGCAGTAATTGTTCCTATTTTTGTTGCTAATCCTCTTATATGTGAATATGCTTGTGAGCAGTAGCTCTATCTCAAGCATTTTAAAGCATTACCATACAGAATGTATTAGCTGCATTTAGGTTTTATGTTTTCTTATTTAGCCTTAAAGTTTTAAAAATAATTGTCTATATTGCTATGATCCATGATATTTTTTATGATATATACTATGATGATCCATGTTGGATGATGCATATTTTACACAATGTGCATTAAATCTCTTCTGTACATAAGAGAAGATAATGAATCTATGTCCAGTCAGTGGTTTGTTTAGGACAGCACAAGAAAATCTAAACTGTATGACTGATTCTGGCTGTCATTGCTGCTAGACCTGCTCTTTTCTCTGGAGAGAGCCTTTTTTTCACCTGTTGGTATCTATTGCACAGATATAATTGTACCTTGGCCTGAGTGCTGAAATACTGAAAGGACAAATATTGAGGTCTTGCCATAGACATGAAAAATAGTGTGGGACTGGATAAAGCATATCCAACTTGTTATTGTTTTATTTCTTAAGAAGCTTTATAGAGCTTATTTCTTAAGAAGCTTTCCAGCAGCATTCTTACAAAAAGAAAAAAAAACCAAACCAAAGAGAAGGAAGTTTCTCTGTTGGTGGTCACTGCTGGTGAAAAGTCCAAAAATCTTCTGTCTGAGAATGAAGGCAGAGACAGCCCACACAGGTCTGAGTTCTTCTAATACACACAAACATTATCTATCATATTACAGTGTGCAAATATCCTAAAAATGCATACATTATTTATACAAACTCATGTTACTGCTATGGTAAAAAGCATTTGGCAAAGAAGTTGAACTTGTGAATGCTTACACTTCAGACTATAGTTACATTGTTGAGATTCACATTTTCTGCCTTGTTATAATTTATAAACATTGGATTTAGTCAGGGTAAGTCTTCTTACAGCTTAACTGTAATTTCCTGTGCTAAATGGAGTCAGATGAGGGAGGATATGAAATCTTGGAAAAGTTTAATCATTCCAAGGAAAGTTGTCCCACTTGATGTAGTAGAATTGGTATAATTTTGTAACAAGGACAGGCAGTTTAATTCCCTGTCCAGTCCAGAGTGAAAAATACCAAGTGAGGGGCTTCTGCTTGAAAGCAAATGGACTTTTGCCCTCCTCATGCGATGAATTCTGGCTCTGAGTCTAAACAGATGTGGAAATATCATCAAGTGTCTGACTAAGGAAATCACTTCAGCCTATACATAAATTCAACAATGTGCTAGTACCTAACTGCAGGTGTGATTTCAGTTGAGATCATGGACTGGCCACGAGCTGAGGTGCTCTGTAAAATCAGACCTCAAGTGCTACACGGTACTTCGAAATAAATTCGCCTCTTGCAGCACAGGAGCTGAATTTAGCGAATGTATTTGAGCAGGGAAGTTTTCCATGCCCCATCAAATCTAATGAACCAAATGACATTTCCTGACATCCATGTATCAAAGGAGTAAGGAACAAAGCCAATGTTGCTGTGGAGCTAATATTTCAAATTTTTGAGCAGCAGTATTTCTTTTCCTTTTATTGCACTCACAGGGACTCAAGTGCAGTTGTGGATTTTTCTTTCAAAAGCTTCAGCAAAGTTATAGGGTAAAAAAACCCCACTTAAAAACTGTTTGAGGCCAGCAGGAGAAATATCTCAAGCTTTGACAATCAAAGACATTTTAAGCTAATTTCTTCCTAGTGTTTTTTTAGTCTGTCAATGAGTATATGGTTCTCAGCCTGCAACATAGCAAGCATATTCCCTGCAGGAAAAAGAGGCAGCAGTCTCAGGCTCTCCTGGGACCATCCCCTACTACAAGCCTCAGGAGTAACACTCATGAGCTACACACATTCACACTGCAGCTAAACAAAGGATTAAAGTCTGTCATCTCACTGACATGGATCCCTGCAGCAGCTGTGGCAGACAGACCATAGAAATGAAACAAATTTTGTAAAACACGTTGTACAAGATCCCTGGCTGCTTAACCAGCAGTTTCTCATTTCCCTGAAACACTGCATTTTCACAAAGAGCAACAGTTTTCCTAAACCCTCATAGCCTGATCAAGGGCCATGAACATGCATTGGACTGATTCAAACCAAACAGGATTTTACCATCTTTGGTAAAAGGCTTGAATGACGTTTTACAGGAAAGTTTGTTGTCACTGCTGCCGGTACTGATCATTTCCAAGTTGCAGCAGGGATTACTTTATGACTTCTTCTCAGAGGGTCATGAAAATTGAAAACCAAGTCCCAAACTCTGTATTTAGGGAAGATCACGTTCATAACAGCACTGGGCTGCATTAAAAACCTGTAACAGCTGCTTTCTGAAGTTGGGAAAAATTAGCCACTCAGACCCTTTTCTCACACTGTTCAGTAAGAATTGATCCAGAGAAATGTGTTGTTTATTGACATGACTTGACCTTCAGGGCCATTGTTCAGTGAAAGGAGAAGGAATGATTGGTAAAGTCAGATAAAGTATCAAACTAGCCAAATAATTATATTCTTTTCTGAACCATTGTTCCTTCATCAATACTTCTTCAAACCATCAAGAATATGGCCACAGCCTTGCCACCTGATTCTTCAGTATGTCAGAAAGCCTGAATACTGCAACCACTCTTTATATAATCATCTGCAATTTAGATTTATGCATAATCCTCAACTCCCTGGTGCAGCTAAATATTTTTGTGGAATAGGAAGGGGAAAAAGAAGGACAAGGTAGTATTTCTTGAAAGTTGAGTTGCAATATAAGTCTACTGGAAAAATATCTTCAGGCATTATAAGGAGTCTATGGGGACTATGTATCAATACAGACCTCTTTTGCAGACAGACGTGAGTTCACCTGATTTTTCTCCAAGTCAGTCAAGCTGAGGTTATTCTAACACTAAGCTTTAGCTAATAAGTCCAGCTCAGAGAGAGGGAGGATATATTAACTCAGGCCCAAAGCCAAAGCAGAGTAATTATAAGAACTCTCTCTGCACAAAAACAACAAAAAAAAAAAAGAAAAAAAAGAAAGAAAAAAAAAATCAGGGAATCTATGTCTCCATTCCTTACTTGCAAAGTTGGGATAGTTAAGGTGCACTTCTCCCACTGTCAACACAGCAAGAGTAGAAGCTCTTCTGCTCAGGTGTTAAAATGCATACACATGAAGACTTGAAAAGAAAATGCAACTCAGTCTGGCTACAGTGCTGCAAGTAATACCTCTTAGTGTGGTATTGAGTGTTCCTAAGAAATGGAATTGACTGTCATTTTTTTATAGTACCCTTCTGGAAATGCTAAACTAGCTGAAATACCTTTGCCTAGTCTGGTTGCTCCAACATCATGCAGCTCTCACTTTTTGTATCTTGCTGCAGGCCTTGCAATATCATCTAACCACGTCTGAAGTTCATCTAAGCAAAAAGTACAGAAGTTTCAAATCAGTTCTACATAGCTCATTATTTGTACTGAGCTTCATCTAGCACTACATTTTTGATGCACAATTATTTAAGGGATTGGGAAACTTCATTGAACAGTCTTATGATATTGCTGGAAAGATGACAATTGAAAAATGTCTAGGAATTCTCTCATTTTTCCATTTTCCCCATCACTCTTTTCCCCCCAAGGGTATCCCTAGGGATGTTACATGCATCCTCAGGGAGGACTCCTCATACTTCATAATTCACTGACTGTGGAAGTGCTCCCTCAGGTCTTTCTTTGGCCTCTGCCTTCCCCAGCTCTCTGTGAAGAGACAACCCTCCCATCAGTAACAAACCCTGCACCTCCCCCTAGATGCATTAGCTGCTGTTCCTGCAGCCATTCCTGTCCTTCCACCTCAGACAGAGAAAAAACCAGCAGTCAGCAGCATCAGCCTCCAGCTCCTCCTGCAGGGAGCAACTTCCCCACACAAAGCACAGCGAGGAGTCTCACGATTAGCTCCCTGTCAAGGAGCACAGCACTCAGTTCCTGGGGATGGAGCAACACTGATCACTGCTCTAGTTTTTCATACTGTAATAGGTAACCTCAGGCAGCTTAAAAGAACCTGGTTGTTAAATTCTGGTCCCTTACACACTTGCAAGGATGGAGATGCTCCCATTTCTCTGACAACTTGTTCTGGTACATTACTTTCCCATGAAGAAATACTCTTCTAGTTTCCAAATGTCCTGACTTGAACCTTCCAAGCTGCAATTTGGGGTTACTGTCCTTTGATAGACCATCTCCTAGTACCAGGAAAAAATAGGGCTTTGTCATCTTTGCAGTCGTCCTTGATGTAGTTGTAAGCTACAATTAGACTTTGCCTTAGTCTCCTCCATGCCAGACTATACACACCCAGCTCCACCAGTCTCCTCATAGGCCACATGCTCCCTGCCTCTGTAGCCTGCTGCTGGACTCTCTCCAGATTCCTCCACATCCTTTTTGGACTGGGTGGGGGGACCCAGAACTGAACTGCTATTCCAGGTGCAACCTCACCAGTGCCAAGGAGTAATGTATAATAACTTCTCTCCACCTGCTGGTCTTGTTCCTCTCAATATAACTCCCAACACAGTATGTGATTGGCCTTACAGGAAGAGCACTCAACATATGGGTTTATATTCAGCTTGGCACCTGCCATAACCCCCAGGTTGCAGCAGGGCTGAAGCTCAGCCCATCACCTCCCAGCCATAGGCTGGCTCCAGCCAGGTGCCAAGCTCTGCACCTCACCATGTTGAACTCTACAAGGTTTCTTCTAACCCATCTTCTCATCCCTTGAGGTCCCTTGGTTTCAAAGCATTTGGAATGTCAACCAGTCCCTGTAACTTAATATCATCCTGTACAATATGTAAAAAAGTACAAAATGCGTGTGGTATTTTAAGGAACTTTAATGCTGTTACTCTGCTTCTGGCTGCATTTTTCTCAAATTGTGTTTGTTCTCATTTAGTCCACAGTTTCACTGAGCTGAAGTCCTGTCATCAGCCTTTTCTTGGCTGCTGGCAGCACCAGGAGAGGGATCCTGTGACTACAAGGTTTATTGCCGGTCTCATTTGCTCCCAATGCCCACCACAGGCCCTGCTGTCTTTGCATTAATGGCAGAGGATATGAGTGTGTCTAGTTCCTTTTTCAGCTAACTGCTTCTCCATCTTTAATATTTGAGATTGATAAACTGGTCTGTGTGTCAAAAGCTGGATGCCGTTGGAGTTAGTCCCACATTTTCCTTACTTTCCCCCAAAAGACATCTATTTAATATGGAAAGAGTAGAGTATATATTGCACAGCAGTATATATTGGACAAAAGCTGTGCATCAGCTGCAAGTAAAATGGGGATCTAAGCCAAAGACTATTCACATGTGTAAGAGGCTTTGCATGTTGCATTATGCCTAACTTTTGATTAAGATAAGGATTGGCTATTTGGCTCTGAATTCAGAAGTGTCCTTAAGCAAAATGATCCCACTGAAAGCAATAGGACTAGCTGTAGACTTAAAAATTAAGACAGCATCTGGATCCATTCTGTCATGGTCCTAAATCAGACTTGTTGCTCTCAGTTTCCCAATGCTGCCATCTACAGAGTAAGTTGACTACAGCTCTCAGCAGGCAGGCAAGAAAATGGTTAGGAAAATGATCAATTGCACACAGTCAACCCTGGTGGAGCTCTACATTAGCAATGTGCAGGTCTAAACAGATAAGCCTAAAATCCCGCCTGAGAGTCTTCAATATTTCTCAAGTATTTCCAAGGATAGTTCTATATATTAACTGTTGAATGTACACCTTTGGAAGGAAGCACAAAAATGGCAAGAACCTGTTAATTCAAATCCTCTATCTGAAGAGCAGCAGTCACCAGTTTTCTTCAGAGTGGACATAAAACACAGCAGGCTTTGCAAGCTCCTGCCCTGCTCAACAATTTTCATAAGGAAAATTCAGGGTAAATTCAGGAAAAACACGAAGGGCTTTAGATAAGAGGGAGGGAGGGTCAAAAGAGCTCTTTTACTTAAGAAGGACACACAGGAAATCAAGGAAAAGTAACAGTTCCAAATGGAACTACAGCTATAAGAACAAAGAGGAGAAACCAAGGAGGGACAAGAAATGAGCCTCACTTCAGACAGATGTGCCCAAGCAAAAATACTAAATTATAACAGCATCTTCTCATGACAAGTGTTTTGATGCATAGCACTCAAAAAAAACCTCTTGTCCCAAACATTTCTGCCAAAGTGTGAAATAACAGGCAAAGACTAAAATTAAAAAACTGGCAAGTAGGTAAAATAAGCTAGAAAATATGAAAAAGCATTTATTTTGAGATCATACATGCCCAATATGGCTTTAAAACATCTTCCTGGTTTTCTGTTTGTGGCTTATTCAATAGAATTTTAAGTTGTCAAATACACATTTTTATGCATTGTGACTTTTTGCTGGATGCAGTAACACATTTGGAACAGCTGCACTGAAATGTTGCAACATCTTCCATCTATTCAGCTTACAGATCACCACCCACGGTTTGAGATCTCTATCCCAGCTCCCAAGATCTTTGCCATCCCCAATAAGTCATCTTCCTCTTTCTGAAACCCAAGGTGGGTTAAAACAAAGCCCAGCTGTTTGCTAAGCCCTTGCTGTCATTTCTGCAGGGGACAACAGCCTTGCTAGTGATGTTATACATAAGTAGATAGATAACATTCATTCTTCAGTTTTTCTCTTTATTTCCATCCTTTGAAACAATACCTGGGACCAGAATGTGAGGAAATAAGAAACACCTGGCACAAACAACCCTCTCCCTGTTTTTTCATGAGGCCTAAATTACTCAAATGTTGCATTTTGGTAGATTCTTAACTCAAGCTTACACAGAGTGAAAAAAAATTATGAAACTGAACTTCAGTAGCACTGTTTGTACTGCTAATTAAAACAAGTAAACCACAAAATATTGGACTGCTGCAATCACTATAAAATATAAGTAGTATCTCAAAGGCATTTTCAGGTTACTTTAGCATTGACTCTACACAGGCACAGTCACAGCATGTGCCTAAGGGCAAGGAGAGGGTCCTCTGCAGCACTAAAGCTGACTGCCCCAGGTAAGGCAGACAGCTCACTTGGCACTTCTCCTGTAGCTGGTTTTTACTGAGCCTTCCACTCCCCTGTGCTCACGGTCCTTGCATTTCCTCTCCTGACAGTTGTGTTGCTAAGCAGCCTGAGCCACAGGCATGGCTCCAAGCCTGAGCTGGAGCAGCAGGCTGCAGCAGAGATGCCCCAGGAGGCCTCTCCCTCCACCCTACGATAACTTTCACTAACAGGCAGAAGATGATGCTGGTGTAGAGGACAATGACATATACCAGACCTTTTCATAGCTATAGTTTTCACCTCCCTACTAACAGAAACTGAAGACATTGATGTTTAGAATTGGAGTATCCTGAGGTTTAGCAAATCCTTAGATTTAAATTAAAATGTGTTGCAACCCTTTGCCAGCTTCAGCTATCACATAATTACGTGAGCAGTAACAAGGCCCAACACAAAACAACTTCAGCCCACACAGAGCTTTAATAAAAGCTTGAATTACCCTTCAAAAAAGCCCTGAACCCAGAACAGCTTGCAGAATACCCAGAGCACCAGTGACCATCTAAGACTGTGTTACCCAGCACCATATAAAATGGTTGCCAGGGACAGACTGGGACAGTATTAGAATAAAGACCCAAGTTAAAGGGTGTTTTATCCCTGCCTACAGCTACCTGGAGTATCAGCAGGGAGCTGCAAGAGCAGCAAACAGCAACTAGACTCAGGTAAAAATAGTTTCCACAGGTCATGGTTCATGCCAAAGAACATGTATTCTAAGATTAAATCTCTTTCCCTTGAATCCAAAATTTCATCCTGCTATTAGAAATTCATGTAGTGTGGGTTTCTCCTTTTTAGCTCATTTTGGATGGGACAGATAAGTACAGCCTCTTTAAAGGTCTTCATAACAGGACCATGAATTAGTAATCACACAAAGCCTAGCTCAGGATTGTGTTCTGTGTCAGCCAGCAGGTTTGGTTTAGCCACAGGTAGGAAAATACCTGTTCTAATACTGTCTCCTGTATGGAAACATAACACCAACCAACTCAGTGGGTATTCTGTGGCTTGAAGCACTAATACAGACCACATTATGGTGACATTTTTAATGTTAATTTATCACACCTTACCCCTCCAAAATAAACGTATTCAGGGTGGAAGATTGCAGCTTATGAGTTTCAGACTGGACATTGGGAAAAGCCTTACTAGAAGGCTAGTGCAGCGTGCAGCACTGCAACATGTTACACAGACTGGTGTCTCTCCGTCCTTGAAAGCCTCCAAGACACTTGAAAGAATAATTACCCTGCTACCCTGAGGTTAACTTAACTTCTTGCTCAGAGGAGAGCTTTGTTGGTCTTTGGAAAAGAAGGCTTACAGAGGATGCCGCACAACTCCTTTTGGAGAAAATTAGTCATCACTTTAGTCCATTTAGTCTTCCAGCAGAACATTTTATTCTCATTAAGGACAAGGAAATATCAACCAACAACTCAATTAACATAACACAGATCAAACAAGCCCTGTTAAGCATTTTCTACTTAACATGTGAAAAAAGAGTCTAAAGATATCTGATGTGTCCAAACCGTTCACATTAAAACTTGAGCTCATCCTTTAGCATAAGCTCAGCTTGATGTTGCTTCTGTGTATAGCAAAAGGTGGAAATAATTTAAGTTACCAGAACAGCTGTGTTTAACAAGTACTGAAGCACTGGAGTTTAAACTGCATTTACTGGTGTGCTATTAAACTGCTTTCCTTGCATCTCTTCAGAGTCTTAGGCAGACTTGCAGAAAGCCACAGCAGAAAAACGAACTTCTCCTTTTTCACGTTCTGTAAATTGTCTGCAGATCTTAGCAGAATCCTTAGGGATGAAAAAATACAGCTGCTTAGACTAACCAAATACAATTCCAGTAGAGAACAAGTCTTTGCAGTTCCTGAGTCCCACCAACTAAGTTACATAATCTTATAGCACCAGCTAATAAATACACTGAACAGGTATCTAGCTCTTAGGGACAATACATTTAGTAGTCAAACTTAGCAGATTTAAGCATAGACCTGTACAGCAAGTAGGTGCAGCCACTATACACCACACCACATGCAGACTTCTCACCTTTTCATAAGCCTTGTTTGCAGGGAAACAAGCAGCAAGGGAGAAGACTTACCTTCAACAGCAAGTCATCCGAGCTTGTGCCATGGTTTACAGGAAATGGCATACGGCCATCTGGGAAAGAAATACTTCTGAATTAGCAGAGATGAGCATAGTGGAACCAAGCAAGTACACATATGATGATACTTGGGAAGTCAGAACAAATTGTCAGTAGTCTGAGTGAGATGGAAACAGTGTTCTCAGCTACACCAGTGACAACATGCTTTAGGCCTTCACTGTAACCCATCATCAGTTAAAATCTTCAGATGAAGATAAAAATTGTATTTTGGCTGAGAGCCTCAGCAAACTGCTTAATTAGCACGAAGCATCTTGCTTGAGCCCCCAACACTGCTGTGCAGTGTGAAGTAGTCCCAGCCAACTGCAGAGTTCACAGGTGAACTTACCCAATTCATACAGGTGTCCATCCACGTTGACGAACAGGATGAAATGGAAGTTCACACTGTTGTCCTCAACCTTAAGAGGCACCATCAGATATATTTTTTAGACTGAAGCTAGTACTGCAAACCCAATTTGTGACTACAGAACAGAGGAAACTTCAACAAGAAAGCAAATGACTGAAAAGTTCAGCGGAAGAGGTGTGTAGCAAGACTTCTACAAGGTCAAGCACCAGAAATCCTAATGTAAAATGATATTTTACGACTGGGTCTTGATCCAAATTTTCAATCCATGTTTGAGGAAGAAATCCTGAACCTTCCTCATGAACTGTAACAACTATCTGACAGACAAAAAATAAATATTGCTCTACCACTTTCATTAAACAGTTTTCCCAAGATTTTACACATTCACATCTTACCCGACATTGTCCTTCTTGAGCAACAGAGTTGTGGACTTCTTGTATAGCCTTAAGAGAAAGCAGGTACAGGTTACTACATCTTTAAGTGCTGGTAACTGTCAGCAGTTTCTGTAGTTCATATACCTTATTATTTGCCAAATGCTTAGCTCTTTCTTCAGGAGACAAATCAGCTGTTTCATCAAGAAACTTCTTCAGGGCAGATCCCTCCTCTGCACAAGATGATTAAACATTTTATTCAGTATAGGTAAAGCATCAGTTTAGGTAAGTCACAGTTTAGATGCAGCCCACAATAATCAATGCTTTTTGAACTAACTACAAGTCATTGCATTCAGCCTGTAACTATCTCCAACATAAGCACATTATAACTACCACCTTAAGTAAGCTATTTATCCAGAAGATATTAGTAACCATCTACACAAACAACCAGAGTTGTTTCAGGGAAGACTGCTTCAGTGTAATCTGGATGCTTGTTTTGAAAATCATTTTCAAATGGGGTTTAGCTTTCCTGATTTCCCCACTGCACATTTGGCAGAAATATTCAATCCTGTTTTGAAGAAATTCAAGAAAGGTACCAGCTGTGAGGACACATAACTAACAGAATATGGGTAGATGAAATGAAGATGATTTGAAGTGCTGCCTTCAAATGAAGGCAGTACTTGCTCATGACAGGCTTACTTGGGTTTTCCAGAACATAAATTAGTAGTGCAGTACTAAGATGCACTGAGGTCTAGCACACAAAAGATGTGCTGCATCATTGCTTCATTCATCGAGTGTGTTACTTCAGTGAATCCTTTTTAAGAAGGACAAAGCAAAACTATGCTTAAATGCTCGCTATGACTTCCACTTGTTTTCCTTTGTATAAAAAGTAATCCCACACCGCAGAAAGGATCGAAGTTCTCTTAGAATAATGGTAGTTTTATTTTGCAGATCTAGTCTCTGAACAACAAAACAATCTTTTTCTAAAGTAAAGAAGTCATCAAAACTATTACCTTGGTAGGAAAAATCTCCTTACAAACCCTTATCTATACAACTTCTCCAGCAAAAAGAAAACATGTTTTAGACTGATTTACAGTCTACTCTGAGCACATCGATTTACATTAGACATAAGTAGCATGAATAAGTCAATCTCATCTATTGACATCAAGCTTAATGTCAATAGCTACTTCTGAACACAGTACTTCCTAATTACAGACAGACTTTGGTCAGTCCTGCTAAGTGCCCTTTTCCTCTTGCATTGCTCACTAGGACAATACCTCTGCAGCTAGCAGACAGGAGTCGAAGCACATTCCCTTCTGTGTTTCAGGCAGTCCACATGCCCCTCTCCAAGAGCTGGAAGACCCACTTACCAACTGAAACAGCACAGCATGCCTTGACTTGGCTTGCATGAAAGCCCCACCTGTCTCCCAATAGCCCCATACCCATTCAATCTGCTGTCAAAAAAATGGAAATTCAAGAACTTCAGAACATTCATACTCACCAAGTTTCAATTTGTCTTTGTTATTAGCAACTGCATGTATCAGACCAATTGTCCCACAGGAGTTACTGACAGTCTGCTTCAGGAAATACACTTTGGAACTGATCTCCTGGTCCTTTATTTTCTCAGTCTGTTGCTTCCTGAAGTTCTCATGCTGTAAACATGTAACTGTTTTAGGCATCTCATCACAGTCTTTGTATTGTGCAAACCACTGGACAAGTAAGTTGTTGTGCAGGAGAATAAGTATCAGGACTGGGCAAAGATTTCAGAACGTCGTATTTGTGGCACCAGTAAAGCACCATATGTCTGAACTGNTCATTGCTTCATTCATCAAGAGTGTGTTATTTCAGTGAATCCTTTTTAAGAAGGACAAAGCAAAACTATGCTTAAATGCTGGCTATGACTTCCACTTGTTTTCCTTTGTATAAAAAGTAATCCCACACCGCAGAAAGGATCGAAGTTCTCTTAGAATAATGGTAGTTTTATTTTGCAGATCTAGTCTCTGAACAACAAAAGAATCTTTTTCTAAAGTAAAGAAATCATCAAAACTATTACCTTGGTAGGAAAAATCTCCTTACAAACCCTTATCTATACAACTTCTCCAGCAAAAAGAAAACATGTTTTAGACTGATTTACAGTCTACTCTGAGCACATCGATTTACATTAGACATAAGTAGCATGAATAAGTCAATCTCATCTATTGACATCAAGCTTAATGTCAATAGCTACTTCTGAACACAGTACTTCCTAATTACAGACAGACTTTGGTCAGTCCTGCTAAGTGCCCTTTTCCTCTTGCATTGCTCACTAGGACAATACCTCTGCAGCTAGCAGACAGGAGTTGAAGCACATTCCCTTCTGTGTTTCAGGCAGTCCACATGCCCCTCTCCAAGAGCTGGAAGACCCACTTACCAACTGAAACAGCACAGCATGCCTTGACTTGGCTTGCATGAAAGCCCCACCTGTCTCCCAATAGCCCCATACCCATTCAATCTGCTGTCAAAAAAATGGAAATTCAAGAACTTCAGAACATTCATACTCACCAAGTTTCAATTTGTCTTTGTTATTAGCAACTGCATGTATCAGACCAATTGTCCCACAGGAGTTACTGACAGTCTGCTTCAGGAAATACACTTTGGAACTGATCTCCTGGTCCTTTATTTTCTCAGTCTGTTGCTTCCTGAAGTTCTCATGCTGTAAACATGTAACTGTTTTAGGCATCTCATCACAGTCTTTGTATTGTGCAAACCACTGGACAAGTAAGTTGTTGTGCAGGAGAATAAGTATCAGGACTGGGCAAAGATTTCAGAACGTCGTATTTGTGGCACCAGTAAAGCACCATATGTCTGAACTGGATTCGGGCCAACACTTAATGGACTCCTTGCATGATTCAGTCATATCCAAAGGCACTGTTCTTAGGTTCTCCATCTGTACCATACACTGGAAATAGGTTGGGGTGGGAAATAATATAATGGATAGGCTCTTCTAGATCCTTTCCCAACAAGACTACTCAGCATGTCTCCACAATAGGCCTTTGGACCTTTAGAATTATTTGCCTTCATGAGCCCCTCTCCACCACAACTATGTAAAAACTGCAAAATTGCTATTGGAAGGTTATAATCCTTCAAGAACTTGTTAATTGAACTTGATTTCAAAGCCCATCTCCTCATTCACTTCCTTAGCATCAAGTGGACTGAATATATTAATATATTAAAGAAGTAATGTAGGCCTCTCCAGATCCAATGATTCAGCATGGTAATGGAATTGCTATTCCTCACACTCAAGATCGCTCATGTTTTTTTCCCTCAGTCTGATATACAAAGCTAAGTCTCACAGCAACACTGGGATGGAATGAGAGCCCTTGTCTCATTGCTCAGCTCAGTTTAGGCTATTTGGAAGCTGGGACCAAGCAAACACCGTGCCAGTGCCAAGCCCCATCCCCACCCAACCATCTGATGCTTGGGTGGATGACAGCCACACTCAAGACGGCAGCCAGTGCTACCCTGCGGCAGAGGGGACACCCACCTGCTCAGTGAGCGGGAACAGCAGGAGCAGCGCGCAGGCCGGGGTCGGCACGGCGCGCAGTGCTTCATCCTCAAAGCCCAGCACGTCCACGAAGCGCCAGCCAGGACCCACCCCGAGGCGGGACAGCACCTGCACGGGGCACAGAGAGCGGGTGGCCCGGCCGCGACACGCCCGTCCCCGCGGGGTGCGGNGGGACGGAGGGAGGCGCCGCTCCGCAGGTGCGGCTGCGCTCCGCGCAGCGGTACCGCCACCGCGGGTGGCACTCCCCGGCAGGGCGGGATGCCGAGGTACGGAGGGGGAAGGGGCGGCGGCCTCCCGCCCGCGGCGGTCCTCCGGCAGCGGCAACTCACTTTGTTCAGCATCTGGAAGACAATGCGGGGGGGGAAGGGAAGCGTGAGTGCCGGTGAGAGACGGCGTCCCACCACCCCCGCCCTGTCCCCGCCGCCCCTCGCGCACCTCGGGGTTGATCTCCATCGGCTGCCAGGCCATGGCTGCAGGGCGGCGGGAGCCGGGAAGAAGGCAGGCTGTGCCCCACGCACGACGATGTTCCCCGCGGCAGTTCCGCTGCCGAGCCGCTGGCGACGCTGGGGCGCGGAGCCGCCCACCCGGCTCTTATATAGGGGCGGGCTGGCCCACTCCGCGCGGCGGCGGGGGGAGAGGGAGGAGCAGGGCACGGCCGAAGCGCGGGGGGGCGCGGGGCGGAAGGGCCGCGGTGCGCGGGGCCGGTGCCGGGGGAGCCCGGCCGGGGCTGCGGGGCCCGGTCACGCCGCCTCCGCGGGAGCGGGGTGCGGCCGGCGGCCAGGGGGACCCCGGCCCTTTGACGTTGGCGTGGAGAAAGTGATGGAAGCGTGGGCAAGCGGCTGGCATCACCCAGGGCAACAGGTTTCTCCTCCACCATCAGCCCGGCCCCTGGGCTCCGTGCATCCCGAAAGCCCATGTCTACATTTATGTGCCTGACCGCTCCTAAGCATCAGACCCTGTTCTGTGTATGTTGCGTAAAGCATACAATGGTTTTGATATTCAACAAAATCATTAAACGCTTATTTTTAAATTTCCAGTATGATAAATCTGACATGAAAGCCTCCTGTGTGGTGATTGTATCTCTGCATTTGCACCAACCCCTGAACCAGTCCAGTGAAGCTGGTTAAAAAATAGCGGGCTTTTTATCTTTTATTCATGACCTGACAGTTTCTGCGCACAATGTCTTTAGACTAGAACACGTCTGAACAAGGAAACAAAACCAACCTGCTCAAAATACTAGAAATCACGTGGACTCCCAACAGCTTTTCAGATTTTACTGGTAAACAGCCTGATGGGAGCCTTGTGGATAAGCGAGATGCTTCACAGTTGTCTTTCAAACAATGCAAATACTGAACAAAAGAGTCAGCTGAATGTCTGCAGTCTGTTTGGTTTTGATGACTTTCTTCCTTTGGTTTTTCACCGTGTTTCAGAACGATTTGGGCCCCAGCACAGCAAAATTTCAAAGTCCCTGCTTGATTTCAAGCACATTTAAATTAACTTTAGATCTATTGCACTGTAATTTAGTGGGGAATCATTTGCACGAGGTGGTTGCACACATGCGTTTTTGAACTGAGCCCTATTCATCAACATTACTCAGTTTACAATGAGCTCCTTGGGAAAAAAGCCTAGAGTTAATCCTTGAAATATGGCCATAAAAAGTTCAAGATGTAGTCTCACACTAGTTCTACCTAAAACAAGACTTAGTGAAGAAAAAACAGGATAACAAGGCAGGCTTTGTATTTTGTGGCCAAAGCTGGGATGTTTCCAGAAAGGATAAAGCCTTGAGCAACCTTGTCTGATCTTTTAGCTGATAATGCCTTGGGCAGGAGGTTGGTCTAGAGATATCCTGAGAACCCTTCCTAAAGATCCTGTGCTTTAGTCTATCACAGTAAAGGGAAGAGCAGTACACACTGTTGAAAACCAAAGATTTCTGAGGAGGATGGGGAAAGTTTCACAGTAAATGACAGTATCATTTATTTCTGCTTTTTTTCCCCTTTACTGTAGCTGAAAACAGTCTTCGATGCCTATAAGCAAGTTAAATTGGCCAAAATATTAATTCTGTATATGGTATCTTTGACTAGCTTTCCTTTTATGATGAACTCTTAATGCACTGTAAGATGCAAGGATATCAAATCAACTTGAATAAACAAGTCCAATGCTAATGGTCCCTGACAGATATGTAGGAGAGTCTGCATGCAGCTCCTCTGAGAGGATAGCAAAACACTCATCTTGCAGCCTACAAAAGAGAAGGCTAAAAAAGGCACAAAAATCCTATTTCTGAATTGTGCAGCAGCAAATGGTGGTTGTAACTTCAGCCTGCCTCAGCAATGGCAGTGCTTAGATCCCTACGTTAGTCATGCCTGGGATGGCTCCTGTGTCTAGGCTGTTGAGAGAGACTGCTAACAGTTGTGCAAGTGTAATTTCAGGTTCTGCATGCCTTGTACAGCATGCAGGAAGTGATAGCAGAACTTTTTCTACGGAAGAATCTGCCAATTCTATCAATACATTAATTTTAAAATACACAGGAAGTGTAACAATATCAAAAGTGCTACTGTTGCAGAAACATGCCTGTCTCCAGAAAGTCACATAAGAAGTGAGTGCTGTGTCATATGCAGTCCCCATCCACCTCATTGCAAAGATGAAGTCTCTGGACCATCTTTCTTCAGAGCAGAAGATAGATGTGCACAACACATTTAATCCAATTCATCCCCATTACTGCAATAAAATAAATACCTGGAAAAGTGACTGGACATACTTGTGAACTTTCTGCACTGTCCAAATGTAATAATAGTACTTGTGGTGTCCAACACTGTTCACAGTGTTAAGGTTTTGCTCAGATGTCTAATCTAGAAAGTGTGGACAGAGGAATCTGATCTTTAGCAGATTGCTTTCTCTTAGGTATAGAACTTGGTGTCAGTATTTACCTTTTCACCATATTCCAGTTGAAGGTTTACACAAGCACTAGACCTATAATTAAGGACTGTTCCTGAGTTCAGAGAATCTCCAAACAAAAGTACCTATAACAAGTAGGGTAGTGAAGGAGGCAAAGCTGGCCTTAGGCAATGCAGAGCTCCCAAAATGGAAGCTGAGGCTCTATACTATTCTTTAGAAAATAATTTTCCTATCGTCCTGCTGAAATCCAAGCCCTGAGGCAGTCCAAGTCCACATCTTCTGCAGTATCCTCACCTGTCTAGCAAACATCTCAGTCCTGTGCTTTTCTTCATTTTCTAATAGTGATTCACTTCCCAAAAGAAGGTTTCAAACTCATTCCTGGAAACCACCTTAATTTCCTATTCCATACCTTCCAAACAAAAAATTATTGTCCATAGCTGGCTGTCCAGGGCAGCAGGATGCAGGTACATGGTTGTGCAGGTGCTGGAGCCCCAGGATTTTACTACATGTTGCCATTCTCCTGGCAGCTGCACATTTGCCTTTACCTTACAGTGAGTAGAAGGTGTTTGAGACAGCTGTGCTGACTTACTGTAAGTACCTCTGCTGGCTTGGGGTAAATCCTGCCTGAGACTAAATCCTGCCTGAGGTAAATCCTGCAGTTAGCTAGCTCAGTTTTACCGTGGCAGTGTGCTTGAGTGGCATTGATTTACACACAAATGCAGCATCCTTGCACGTGGACAGAGCGATGTTGATGCAGTGCCATGCTCCCTTCGGCATGCCTCCTGCTGTGACCGTGTCCCTGAAGCTGGAAACCTCATGGGTCACAACCCTAGCTCTAATGACAGCTCTGGGCTGAAGCTGTGGCCCAGAGAGAAAGGTGTGGAGGGAACAAATGTGTCCCTGGAATGGCCAAAACACAGCATTATGACAGGTGCTATAGAGAAAATTAATTTCATCCCAGCCTGCACCTGTACACTGTGTCACAAGGTACCAAACATAAAACATATCTGAGGCCATTGCAGGGACAGTGGGGGTCAGGGATCTGTGTAAGGCTATAACATCCCCCCTTCTCTTCTGGTAAATTGTCTGGAGCATAGCAGCATTTCCTGCATGAGAGTGCCCCAACCTTTAATTAGCAGATCAGAGGGATCAATAGGCCAAGCAATTGCGTGCTTTTATAGAGGGCCTGGGTCCATGAAAGATTTGAGCAGGAAGAGAGACATCTGTTTGTTTCTGAATTGCATCCAGGTTAATTTAAATACTTACATGAGGAGTGTTGGTGACTGCAGCCCAGCATGTGGGGAAGTCTAAGTCCAGTCACTACTCAGCATCTGGCTGTCAGCTGCTGCTTTCCAGGTCCACGGGCCAGGAGCTCTGGGCTGAAACATCTCAACTGTCAAGCAGGAGACTTGCAAATAAAAGAAATTCAAAGCAGCTCAGGGTTGAGTTGGAAATGAGGAAAAAAACCCCAAATCTGTCTTTACTTAATGTAAAGGTTGGAAAAGTTATGTTCTTGTATTCCCTTGTCCACAAAAATCATATATTTTGGCTAGGAGATGGAATAATTAAGGGCTTCTGAGGTGGAGACATACTGAAGGATGTGAACTCTGGGTCTGACCTGGGATGAAGACCAGTTGGAGAGGGGTAGCAGAAGCAATGCAGATAAAAGCATCAGGCTGGTGAAAGGGGCTGCTCTGCCAAGGTCTGCCTTTGTGTGTATTGACTGCTAGCAGTGACTCTGCAATTCCTCTGAACTGCAGCCAAGTCCACCAGCACGTAAAGAATGTGTTCTACAGAATGCAAGACCTCTTCTGGTAGTCTGTAGGTGGAAGTGTTAAACTGCTGAAATGTAGGTTTGAAGGTTTGCCTTGAGAGTCTCAGTTCTAAAGAGTGCAGCCATGGTTTCCTTGATTTCAGATCTGTCTGGCAGGATGCTGATGGTTCTTCACTTCATTCCTCTGCAAAATCGTGTCCACTAAACAGTGATTGTGTCTATCAGAAGCATAGCAATGGCATGCTTTGTTCCACGATAGAAGTAGGACAAAGAGAAAGTGACTTCTTCCTCTTTTCACAAAGAAAGATGGGAGGGACATCATTGTTTACAAGAGTCTCTTAGTTTCCAATGAAGTGCTATAGTACCTGGCTATGAAAGATATGAAAGCTTGCAAGGCTTATCTCAATGGCTAAGAAAGACAGTATCCTGGGCAATCAGCATCTGTCTCCTTTCCCTCAAATACTTTCTTTGGTGATGTTAGCAATCTATCCTTTTTCCTCTATAGGCAGGAATCTTTCTAGGAATCTATAATCCATCTTTCTAGTCCTGTAGAAGAGAACAATCCCTTCTTCCTTCCTCTTTGTTTTGTTATTTAAGCATTCTTAGGATTAGTGCTTTTATCTAGAGATGTAAAATATGCATTTCAAGAGGACCTCATTCTGTGTAATGATTTAGCATAATACATGTAATAGCTCATAATAACGGATTTTAATTTTGATGTAATACTTGGATGATCTGTGATTGGGACTTGCATACCTACTTACAATTTCATCCAGAGAATGCTTTCCTCAGATTAACAGGCACAAAATACAACAAGATGAGCCGTGTGATTTTAAACTACTGGTTGTGAGAGACGTAAGTAGCTGCACTAGACTCTCGTAATGCACTCTCTAGGACAACACTGTGCCTCTTTCCAAGCACTGTGCTGTGCCAGGCCATCCTGGGGTGACTCCAGTCTGCTTCTCCCCTGCAGTCTTTAGTTTCTTCAGTAACAACTTGGCAAAGCCTATCAGAATTGTTTCTGAATGCTCCACAGCCATACAATAGCATCCAAATAGCATTAATGTCTTCTTGAGCTCTGGGACTGTTGGAAGAGCTTACCCTAGAGAGGATGAGTTTCTTGTGAAACAAAAGAAAAGGCTGCTTCAAATCAGCTCTGGAGCACTAGCCACTTTTAAGCTGGAGGAGAGTAGCAGAAAACAAGGAAATATGAGAAATGTTGTCAGTCAATTGAAAGGATATCAAGATATTGACTCAGTAGTACTTTTACAGTAGCAGAGATGCACTTCCTCAGGCTTATGGGGTGCTGAGGTAAAGGCACAGGCCACCTCTTAAATATCTCTTAACGTCTGCAGTCTCCAACCTCTAGGATTAAACCTTTCCAGGGAAAGGGCAGAATACATGCCTTATGGAGCAGCTGAGGATCTGACTTCTGGATCAAGTCTATTGTCACCTGAGCTCTCTTTACATGCTAGTGTAGCTGTGGTGTTTCTGGGGGAAATGTGAGGAGAAAATGAAGAAATTGGCTAGCCTATTGTTGTATGAAGAAGGGAGAAGTATGGCTCTACCAGAAGGGAATAGCAAGGAGTTTTGTGTCTGTTGAAGAAAAAAGAATATTGGAGCTTGTCCAGCTTGCACGACAACAGAGGCACCTGTAGACAAGGACTCTTATGTGCAGGGGGTTTACTGTGAAATCTTGTAACTACTTCAGGTCAGCACAACAAACCATCTTACACTATGTCCTAGATATCAGCTATCTTCATCTGGGGAGAAGGAAAAGCAGATTGATAGTGATGGGCAGAGGTAAAAGGCATTCCTTCATCCTGTCTTTTTTATGCCAGTGGAGACCTTAGGAGGAATTTAAAGTAGTCAACACTTGAAATCAGTGAACAACAAAGCCACTTCATGAGAATAAATAAATAAATAAATAAATAAAATCACCAGCCCCCTGTTTTGTTTGTTTTTAGCTTAATCATAGAATCCTGAAAGATGGTTGCTTTTTCCACATAACTGACATGGTCCTGTATTCTTGTATCTTTCGAGTAGCCTTCTGGTCAACTGTCTCCACCTGATTATTATATATATGTTCACTCCCACTTACAGAATTCTGAAATAAGTTGTGCTCAGCTTACATGTTCTCTAAAATCTTCACTTGCATAACAAAAATGTCTCGGGTAGTACAAGCTACCCTGAACTCTTACACGTCAACAAGGACAGATGTAGCACAATATTTACACTAACTTGTGCCAAAGGATTTGCTTCCTAATCTACACGTGCACACTCTTGAGAGCTGTGGGGATTTTGTTTTTAATTAGAGAAGTGCTCTGATCTAAAGTTTTAGCTGCAGACAGTCAATGAGATGTTCAAACATGGTTCCTCTGTTGGAGCTACTTCACCTGGGGAGTGATGTTGGCACAGAGCTGCTGCCAGTCCAGTGAGTGAAGCCAAGAGCTTGGGGTCCCCAGATTGCCCTGAGCCTCCCTAGCTAGTCCTGTCCTGAAGTAGGCTGCATGGGAAAGATGTTTTCTGCATCTGAGACAGTGTCAAACTACCTCTTCTTAATCACTCCTAAGGCATACCTTAGAGCTTGTAGCCTCCACGTGTACTTGGTGTGCAGGCCTGGCAGGGTAGTGACTCAGAAGTGACTCAGAGCAGCACAGCTTTGACTCTTTCACACTGTGACCATGGTAGATAAAAAACCTCACAGACCTAGATCTGAGCTGCTCTTGCTTCCCCACCCTGTAACAGCATATAGAAGCATTAAATGCATCCCTTAGTCATGCTAGCAGATTGTGGTTTATAGGCAACAAGATCTCCAAAGTCTTTGCTGTACCAATTCCCGTGTTAATTACAAATAACAGTAGTTATTCACTTGTACTTACAAGTCAAGGCTTTCATTTCAAAATGTGTAAGAATGAGAGACTTAACCTTACATTAATAGCCACTTTCCAGAAGTACATCTGGCAGCACATAACCTTTTGGTTAAGTTATAATGCTGACACAAAGTGTTTAACACGTGGTGACCACCCAGTGTCCTGCTAATGCAGAACAGTTGTCCTGTACATGCTGCTCTTACCAGCTGGGCGATGCAGCAGCGCAGGGGCCCAGCTGCTCTGACACTTGTGAGGATGTCACTGCTGGAAGGTTATTAGTCTTGGCTCAACTACAAGCAATTAACATTAAAAACACAGTGAAACAAATCCAATTGGGAAACATCAGCTCTTCCAAGCCGCCTTTGACCCAGCCACTTGTAGAACCTACCACTGTAGTGCCTCCTGTGCATCTTCAGAGGCTGCTCTCAGAGCACCAGCCATGCAGAGAAAGGGAGGATTTTTTCCCTTTCTGCTTCAGGAATTTTTTCACACTACACAAGGAGAGTATTTCCAAACATCCACCTTTAGAGAAATGTTTAGACAGTGTTTGTCACTGATAGAGAAACTTCTTTTCTGAAGATCAGTTTAACAAGTGCTGTTTTGAATGGTTTACCCAAAGCACATGTTGGTATGTAGAACACCATCATTTGGACCTTGAGCCATACTGTTTTAGTGGAGGAGTTTAGCTTATGAATGTGCATGCGGAAACAAATCCCTGTCTCAGAGGAGAAAAATATTTAGATTGTGAGGGAAACTACACTATGGATCAGAAAAACAATGGGACTCTATCACATTCTACAGCTGCAAATATAAATGCAAAACATGCTGCTCTTTCCCGTGTATGTTTATACACGTAGGGCAAAATTCCCATTGAGTGCATTTGCAGCCTGGGCTTTTCTAGCTGTGTTTAGGACATTAGGCACTGGACTTTTGTCTCTCTTGTTTCAGAGACAAAGCACTGGCCTTCTGCTGTTAGCAAACCTAGTGTTTCCAACTTTATCTTAGCTTTCTGTACCTCTTAATGTGTATTAGTGGATTTGAGTGTATATATACGCATAGCATAGAATCATAGAATTCTAGAATGGTTTGGGCTGGAAGAGACCTTAAAGATCATCTAGTAAGGATGATAGAATCATAGAATATCCTGAGTTGGAAGAAACTCACAAGGATCATCAAAGTCCAGCTCCTAGCCCTGCACAGGACAACCCCAACAATCACACCATGTGTCTGAGAGCATTGTCCAAACACTTCTTGAACTCTGTCAGGTTTGGTGCTGTGACCACTTCTCTGGGGAGCCTGTTCCAGTGCCCAACCACCCTCTGGGTGAAAAACTATTTCCTAATATCCAGCTTAAACCTCCCCTGACACAGCTTCATGCTGTTTCCTCAAGTTCTGCCACTGGTCACCATAGAGAAAAGATCAGTGTCTGCCCCTCCTCTTTCCCTCATGAGAAAATTGTAGACTGTGATGAGGTCTCCCCTCAGTCTCTTCTTCTCCAGGCTGAACAGACCAAGTGCCCTCAGGTGCTCTTGCATGGCTCCCCCTCAAGACCCATCACCAATCTTCACAGCCCTCCTTTGGACTCTCTCTAATAGCTTTATATCCTTCTTGTATTGTGGTGCCCAAAACTGCACACAATATTCAAGGTGAGGCTGCCCCAGCTCAGAGCAGAGCGGGACAGTCCCCTCCCTTGCCCGGCTGGTGATGCTGTGCCTGATGCACCCCAGGACAGGATTGTCCCTCCTGGCTGCCAGGGCACTGCTGACTCATGTTCACCTTTCCACTGACCAGGACACAGAGGTCTCTTTCCAAGGGGTGCTTGCCAGCATCTCATTCCCCAGTTTGTATGTAGAACCCAGGTGCAGAATCCATCACTTCCCCTTGTGAGACTTCATACAGTTGGTGATTGTCCAGCCCTCTAATTTGTCGAGGTCTCTCTGCAGGACTGCTCTACCTTCCAGGGAGTCAACAGCTCCCCACAATTTGGAACTGCTGGTAAATTTACTTTACTTTCAGGTCCAAGTCAATTATAAGGACGTTGAAGAGCACTGGCCCTAAAGCAGAGCCCTGCGGAACTCCATCAGTGACAGGTCCCCAGTTTGATGTCACCCTACTCACTGTAACCCTTTGTGCCTGATGCGTTAACCAGTTGCTCACCCATCCCATGATGTGTTTATCCAGCTGCGTTTTATCCAACTGAACATTTTGTCCAGAAGGATACTTGAGAGACAGTATGGAAAGCCTTACTGAAATCCAAAAAGATTACATCAACTGGCTTCCCTTGATTACCTAGCTGAGTTAACTTGTCATAAAAGTAAATTGAGTTAGTGAAACAAGACTGTCTCCTCACAAAGCCATGCTGGATGTGACCAATGACCATGGTGTCCTTCAAGTGTTTTTCAATAACACCCAGAATAATTTTCTCCATAATTTTACCAGGCACTGAAGTAAGAATGACAGGTCTGTAGTTCCTAGGGTCATCCTTCTTCCCCTTCTTGAAAATTGGAACAACATTTGCCAGCTTCCAGTCAACTGTGATCTCTCCAGATCCCCAAGACTATTCAAAAATTTTTGGGAGATGTCTCAAACCCCTTGTCATGGGCAGCAACACAGGGACCCCCTGACCACCTCACAGGGAGCTGTACTGATACATCATGTTTGGCTGCCTGTTGGGCAGAACCTGCAGTGAAGTTCTTCCAGGGAAAGCTCCAAGATGCCAGAGCAGCAGGCCTGAAGCCCAGCAACTGCTGGCAATGGAGAGGTGTTTTCCTAAAACTTCTGAGCTGTGCTTTATTTTGTGCTGTTTGAACAAAAAAATATTTATAGTCTCAAATGCAACCTACATCGCAAAATCTCTGTTGTGTTCCTATTTCTCAGTTGTAGGAAAATATTGGTGATCATATGTTTCAGCATCCATCAGGGCTATAGTTCCCATTTTAGGCAGCCAAGGCAAGAAAATCTAGCTAGGTGTCAGCTTTGAAAGTGTGAGGTATTCTCTTTATTTGACTACCTATAATAGAAGGCCTTGCTCTGTGGCAGCTTTTGAGTATTTTTGTCCACCAGAGCCACATAAAAGAGTAAGCGGAGTTTGCAGAAAAGTCAGCTCTGAAAGCAGCTACTGGCTTCTAGCAGTGCCTAAGCAGCTATTGTAGCATTTAGAAACTCTGCATTAATAGCAGCTTTTTTGTTACAAACAGCAGCTTTCCCCCATCTGGCCCTTCCAGCTAGAAGGAAGTCCCAAATGGACTGTTTACCTGCGGTGGTCAGTTGGTATGTTCTCCTGTTTCAAACATGGTGGTGGTTTGGGAGCGGTCACAGTCACCCTCCTCGCACCGCTCAGAACCTGCCCGCGGTAATAAAAAAAAATGGATCTGCAGATGTTTGGATGAGTGGGTGGGCTGGGTAAATTTACCATACAACAAAGGAGTTTATATGACTGGGGGCCAGTCAGGTCAGGCCACCCTTCCTTCACCCTCCCTGTAGGAAATCTCAATATACCGCCATGTAACAGGCAGAGAAAGGAGAGCAGAGAATTACATCTAGACAGATGTCCAAGAGATCATTTATAATTACTTTACAACCATTCCTGGATGCAAGGCTTTGCATTCCTGAAGAGCTAGAGAGAAACGTCAAAATTATCATTCTGCCTTGCTTGGCATGCCAAGATATCAGAGAACTGCTGGCCTACAAATTGCTCCACTTGCAGCAGTTCCCATACAGCCTTCATTGAGGTAGTGGCAATGTGCCTGAGATAGCTAATACAGAGAATGGGAGAGGGCTCCATGAGTATAGCAGGAGGCCTTGATCCTGGTTTAACTGCTGGAATAATCTTATCTGAGACTGATGTCTTGTGGCCTTTGCTTCTCTATAAATAACACTGGGAAGTTCGTTCATGGCAGAAATAACTTTCACTGTATGCTAGCCCAGGGAACACTAAGGAGACAGGAATTCAAATTAATGGGAGTGATACATGCTTTCACACAGGTCCTGAGAAGCAATGTGTCTGGGGCACTGAACCCTCCAAGCATGTTCAAGCCTTTAATGAAAAATTACATGCTACGAGTCTAATTCTTAAATCTCCCAGCTGCAGGTGCACCGTGTGTGGTGGTTTTTGCTTTTTCTGGAAAATTATTTCATTTTTTATTTAAAATGGAGACTTAATGCAGCTGCGTGAAAATGTAGGAGAAAGTGTTCCAACCATTCTGCTATAACTGAATTTTCTTAGTTAAGTTTCTGTGTTTAGGATCAATATATTCAGCCAAAGATGGTGTATGTTTCTCTGTGCTATGGAAGCGCAGTGGCACCACTAGATGGTAGCCTTGCTTATTTCATAGCCACCACTTTCCTACTGTCTGCTGCAGTAAGAAAGACGAGTTTCTCGAGATGGGATCATTGTGTAGTGTAACTATCCCTCTACACGGACTAAGCCATAAGTAAAAAGCTACTACATAGGATAAAGCAGGGGGGAAACGATGAACTCCTCCTCAGAGCACACTTGGTGCACAGTGAGTCTTGATGCAAGACCTGCAAGCCCGTGTGGCACTGGGGAAGGTCAGTTGCAGAGGTTTACTTGCCAGTGGAGATTCCTATGGACTGTCATTCCTTGTTGCAAAGTTAGAGAGATTTTGACCAAAATAAAATTGCCACCAATAGTTCACGCACAGGAACAGCAACACGATAATGAAATTCTTTTGGTATGAGCTGATAATATAGAAAGGCCTGTCTTTTTTCCCCACTGGCTTTTATAAACACTATTCCACAAGATATTTGTGTCTTAAGGGAAAGAGTAAATGCCCAAGACCTGGACTGATTATCCTTGTACATCCCTTCCAAATAATGATATTCTATGATTCTATGAAATATTTGATGGGACTTGCTAAGCCTAGGCAAGCACTGCATCCACAAAGAAATGTTTCCAAAAAGTGAGTGAACTGGGCCTCCATTTAGGATGTATATGAAATTCCTTATTTTGTTTCCCCAATACTTCATTTTTTATGGCACTGCTTACTACACTGCAATCCAACGTGCTTCATGTAGACTATGTAACCAAATATTAATCATAAGTCTAACCACATAGTGAAAACCACAATGCAGTGTTATTACACTATTTTTTATTAAAGACACATGAATTTCTGAGTATCTTGCCTGAGCATTTGTGTCAGGGAAATTTATTAATAGGCTGTTCACTAATAATCTAATGATCTTGGTAACCTGCTAGTTGTCTTGCATCTCTTCAGTAGATATAGTGCATATTCCAGGGGGAGTTCTTCTTCAGTATGCTGCCAAAGCATAAAAGCTTTCCCTCCTGCTGGATGATGTGCTTTGTTGAAGAGAGAAGCAACCTAATTTGCAAATGCTAGAATTTGATGAATCACCTTTGGATGTCTCAGGAGGTATTGGTCCTTCTGAAACTGATCATGATAACAATTTTATTACAGAGCATTATAACTATTTGGAGGCTGCATTTTTTTGGCCATCATCATAGTCTTGAATCTAAAAATATCAATTAAAATGTGAGTTTTAGCTTACAAAAGTGTTAGGAGATTAAATCATGTCCAATTTTAAGACAAATGGAAAAAGTGGGTACCACTACAAAAAAGGACAATACATTTAAGAGTAAGTTATTAAGTATAATTTCTGGGTGCTTTGCTCTGAATTACTTTGCTTAATTGTTGTATGTCTTCACCTAATTGTTGTTTCTTCTTGTTCATCAGTGTAGTACTTATAATTTTATTCTGTTCTTTAGGCTGGTGGATGTCACTATGATCTTGTAAAACCATAAACATTTCTAATTAAAGATGTAATATTGCTATTCATTTTAATGGTCCTTTAAATTGTTCTCAGTTCATGAATGTTCTGTTATTACCAGGAACATAATTGTAAAGACAGGGAACAAAACACAGAAGAAGGCTATGCAATGCATAGGGAAAAAAAATCATCTCTTGCAGATAAATAGATTTGCTGTTATAAAAGGTATGATAAATTTTAAAGTTGACTTGGGCCCTTCAATAGGACTAATAAATGTGTTTACAAGAACATGTAAGAAAATGAATGAGATGCCAATTTCATTATTGTAATAGACTCCTTTGACCTCCTTATGTGTCTTAGGTTGCCCCAATACAGCATTATTTTACTGCTGATGTTGGAACAGCATCTGCTGCTCCAGGGACCTCCTAAAACTGTTAGCAGGTGTAGAAGTAAAAGGTCTATTACATGCTTTCCACTGAACTACCATCCTATGTTGAATTTTTTGCTTTAGCAATGACCAATTTCTTCCTCTGCAATCTCAAAAGCCTAGCTTGGCAGAATGGACAATATTCCACATATTTGAAAGGCATTAAACAGAAACATCTTCCTACAGGTGTGTTCTATTAAGCCTCATTTCTAATTGTCTGGGACATTGCTGTGATTCTCTACTCATGCACCTCAAGATGTGTCTAGGGATTTAATCTGGACCGTAACCCTGTAGTGGAGCACGCAGGTTAGAGTGGTGAAATTGCCAGGCCTGGTCCTTTACTCGTTTGTTTTCTGCACATGAGAACATCTCATTCCTTTCCATTCACACTGGTTACCTGAGTTTTGAGACCCAGCAGAACACAGCTGCTTGGAGTGCTATGCTGATGCTAAGCACACTCCATTACCCCATGACCAGAGGGGATTGCTAATGTTCATCAGCCACGTTTAACCCACTGCCATGTGGCTACTTGGTGCCCATATCCAGTGTGAAAAACAACCCATTCTTAGAATCATAGAAACACAAAATTGTTAGGGTTGGAAAAGATATCTAAGATCTTGAAGTCCAGTCATTAACCTGACAGTGCCAAGTCCATCACTAAACCACATCCCCAAGTACTACATCTACTCATCCTTTAAATACCTCCAGAGATGGTGATTCCACCATTTCCCCGGGCAGCCTTTTCCAACGCTTAACAACCTGTTCAGTGAAGAAATTTTCCTTAATATCCAGCATAAACCTTCCACGGTGCAACTTGAGGCTGTCACTTCTTGTCCTGTTGCTTTTTATCTGGGAGAAGTGACCAACCCCGAGCTGTCTCCAACCTCCTTTCAGGTAATTGTAGCCAGTGATAAAATCTTCTTCTAGGGCTTCCCAGCCTACTTGGCTGTCTACCTCTCTGCCTCTCACTATTGCCAGAGGAGCACTGGGATACAGCAGGTGGCATTTTAGGACAGCCATGACCACTGCTTCACCTTGATATGGGCATTACTACACTTCCCAAGCACAAGCCAGGCGCTTCTTTTTTCCCTAAGGGGAATAATTTTTTGGGGTTTGTTTTTTTTTTTTTTTCCCCCTCAGGGGTCAGACCTGCCTCACACACACAGTCTCTTCTCCTCCACAGAGGCACATCTGCTCTGATGTGAGCGGTTGACCTAAAGTGCGGCACGGAGGGCCGCGGGGGGGTCAGGCGGGGCGGGAGCGGGGCTGCCGGGGTCACGCACTCGCCATGGCGCCGCAGCCGCCGCTCCCTCGCCCCGCCCGGCCGGCACCCTGCGGGCCGCGGCTCTGGGCGGCGGCCGGGGCGGAGGGAGAGGAGGGGCGGTGGCGGCCGGCGGCCGGAATCGTTTCCTGGGTAAGCGCAGCGGGCTGGGAAGCGTTTCCGGAAGGCTGGCCGCATCCCGCAGCGGCTTCGGGCGCCTCCGGGCCGGGCGGCGGAGCGGCGCGGCGGGCAGGTGCGCTCCACGGCTGGCGGCGGGGAGGGCAGGGCAGGGTAGAGTAGAGCAGCGCAGGGCAGCGCGTCCCGTCCCGCGGCAGAGCCCCGGTGCGCGGCCGCCCGCGGTGCCGCCGCTCCGCCCGGCCCGCTGCCGGTACGACCGGGCAAGAGGCCGGGGAGGGGTCTCGCCGCCCTTGCCCGGGGCGATTCCGGCGCATCCCGGTCTCGGGGGTGGGGGACCGAGGCCGGCCTGCGGTCCGCTGCCTTCCCCCGGTGTGCGGGAGCGCTGCCGCTGCTACTGCAGAGCGCCGGCCGAGCCTGCGGCGAGCGTGGGCTCTGCTCCCGCGGGCGGCGAATAGCAGCGGCAGCCGGTCTTCTTCTGCTGGTGGTGGTGCGGTAAAAAAAGCCTGAAAAATGGTAAAGCGGCTGTAGAAGTAGCTTTCTTCCTTTTTTTTTTATTTATTTATTTTATTTTTTGTCTTGTAATTAGTAGAGTTGAGCTCTGTGATTAAATGATACTCGAGGGTTGCGCGCGGGGCTGCATGCAGAAAATACAGTCCTCGGAACAAAACGTGGACCCCATGAATCCGTCCTGGAAGTTGTTAGGAATTTGCTTGGGTCCCAAGGCAGCAGCGGAGGTACTTTTCGTTGCGGCTAGAGGGACAGATAAAATGGAAAGTGTAACGGTTTGTATTTGTACTTCATCGCTCTGCCTGCTTGTTTGCAATGTTTTATAATTCTTGGCTGGGCTCCTGCTTGCTAGGGAGGGCAGAGTGTACTTCTGGGCTTTAAACACAAAATAACAAAACCAAGAAAAAACTGCAACTCTGTGGTGCTGATGCGCTGGTAGGCTTTGGTGTGTTATGGATGTTACTAATAGCAGTACATGTAGATGCTATTCTGCAGTCAGTTGTTCAGGGTAACAGTATCTGCTGCAAGTTTCAGTGCTTCACGAGATCTGCTGTGTTGTCCCAGAAGCTGAGGTACCGTTGCTGCTGAGCTGCTGCAGCTTTGCTGTGTCCTCTGGCTTGGAGGTGTGTTCCTCCAGTTTGTTCCAGATCCTTCATGGTGTCATCCTGCCATCTCATGCTCTAGTATTTTCTGAACGCTTGAATTGAGTTGTCTGTCTTATGTTTAAAACTATTTTCTGCTGGCATAATTGCATTTAGTTAAAATAAGAGTGCAGATGTCCTAGCACTTAAAGGAAGAGACATCCTCTGACGGTGACCTTGGGACAAAATCTTGGCTGATTAATTTCCTTGCCTGGAACAGTCATGCAGAGTGTGGGTATTTTTGTTCTTCCTTTACAGCAATGAGTGGGTGATGGAATACTTTTTGGCTTGTATTTTTTGGTTTTTTTTGTCATCTAAAGGAAATCAAGGTCTGGAGAAGACTCTTTGGGATGAAGAGTAATGTTATCCTGTGTTATGAAGAAAACATAGCTGTTGTAATAAGGAGGAAGATTCTTGGCTCTGAAGCAGCACAAGTGAATGTGCCTTTCCCAGCAAGAGTCATCTAAATAGTAGATTACAATTGTGGGAATCATTTGCTAGGAGAGGAAATGCATGACTTAGAAACCTGGATTGTTCTTTTTGTTTTTCAGTTCTGAAGCTAAGCTGGAAACCAGTGACAAAACTGGCCATTTTTGGTGTGGTGTTGAGTAGACTGCTGTGCCGTTGGTTAGGAGGGACGATGAGTTCCTTAGGAAATGCCTGAGGAGCCTGGAAAGGGCTGCTGCAGGGTTTCAGCTGAAGAGATTGGTGACTTCAGGAGCTTGCTAAGGGGGTATTTGAGTACTTGAGATTGCCTGCTGTAAGGATTTTTTAGCAGAGGTTGTGAAATACTAAAGTGAATCCTGGTAGTTGATAGGTAATGGTGAGCAACTGACTGATTACCTCTCTGTCAGACAGCAAGCTTTGACACAGGATGTGTAGTCATACTTGAACAAATTATCCACACTGAAAACAAACTATACTGTACATCCCTTTCTAGTCTTACCTTTGTACCTTTTGTACCTTTGTACCCTGCTGCGAGCAAGGAGCTCCATTGCTGGGAGCAGTAGAGCCAGGGATGTGCTGGGTGCACTGGCTGATCGCTGACCAAGTTGCTGCTGCCTTGCTGCTGTGGCGAAAGTAAAGGTGATGGTGGAGGGTGCTAGGCCAGGATACAGGCAGGAGGGGTGCTGGAATGGGTGCCAGCTCCTGGGGAGTGCCAGCCACAGATTCTCTCTCCTGTGCTGCAGGTGGGACAGTGCAGACTGAGGCTGGAGGACAGCTATGTCAATTATTCCAGAGAAGACAAGGAAAGCCTGGTTTATTTAGCCTAGCAAATAAGGCTGAGATGGAATATGATTGCAGCCTGCTAGTACAGCTGGGACATAAACACTGGGAAGGGAGAGAGCAGCTATTTAAGCTAAAGAACAATGTTGGCATGAGAACAAATGGATATAAACTGGCATGAATAAACTTAAGCTGAAATTTACACAGGTTCTTCCCTAAATGGGCTCAGGTTCTAGAACAACCTTAAAATGGGATACATGGGAGCAAACCCCTTCAATGGCCTTTGAGGATATGTTGAGGAAGTCTGTATTGTATGCTTGGCTGTGGCAGTAGGAGAGAAGGCTTGGTGACTCAGAAAAAGCTTTTCTGTATGTCTGAGTTAACTTGATATAGGTTTTATGTGTTAGTGTTTCTTATTTTTAAAATCTGACATCACAAAACTGGTATAAAAATGCCTGTTTTACAGCTTGTATTGCTACATGGTTGCAATGTGCTTAGTGGCCACTTTCTGAAATGTTTTGCATGTTAGGTTTTTTTTCCCCTCTAAAATAATGTGTTGTTTAACCACTGCATCTAATTGTGTGGAAAATCTTTTTCCTTAAAGTCTGAGCTGTGCAAAAGGAAACTATATATTTGTGTGTGTGTGCTACTTGAGCTAATTAACTTCCAGGTTAAAAAATGAACTGCAGCAATTTCCCCACCCCACCCATATAAGTAATTCATAAATCCTCTCAAAAAGAAGTTCTTGGGGGGCTATATAATAGACCCAGATAGTGTGAACTCGGACCAGTTCTCCAAGGTATGCTGTGACTGGAAGACCAGAATTAAATGGAGTTAAAAGGAATTTGAAAACAAGTCTAGTTGAGCTAGTTGTGCATGGGATTTGTTTGATTTGTTGTCCTGCAGAATAGCTGAGTTATCTGGCATGGTGGTTGCAGTAGTTGAACTTGTATGAAGTTTGTAGTTGGTTTGAAAAATATTGTCTGTGCAGCATGGAATACAACCAGTTGCAGATGCTATATGATGGGTACTGTGACTGTCAGCAGTACCTGACTGTTTCTCATGATGACCAGCATCCCAGCTGGTCCCATCCCATGACCTCTGTGCCTGTTTTCTTGTCTCATTGTGCTTTGGACAGAGGACTAATCTATGCTGTCCCCAGAGATTTAAGGAGCAGACGGTGTTTTTGGAATGCTCTGTGGGGTGTCCTGCTTTAGTTGCCTAATTCTTTTTACCCTTCAGCCTGCTTTCTTTGTAATCTGTTGCCTTCTGCAACCTTTTTTCTTTCTTTCCTTTTTTTTATCACCATGTAAGCAGATGTCAAAGGAAAAATAGGAACAGGATGCCCTTATTCAAAACATCCTCTATAGATGCTCTCTGAACCTCTGGCTGTTCGTAGCTTGGTGTTACCAGAGTTGGGTGCAAGCTTTCTCTTCAAAACATTTGGTGGTTTTGGTTCCAAATGCCTGTCTGGTCTGTGTGCAGCCTCCTGGGACCTTGTTGCAGCCTCTATGGCCTTTAGCCAGGAGTGCTGCTTGTCTGTAGATCTGCTCCTGGCTGTGAAAAGAATTCCTTCTTTCTGCTTGGCTTCCCCTGGATCCCTGCTGAGATTATGGTCTCTTCTACCACTTTCCATTCACCTGCAAGGGGTGTTACAGGTGGGAGGCTGTAGAGCTCTGGCAGAAGCATCTGAGGGAAGTGTTGCTTGCTAAGAATGCCCTGGGATTGCTAATGAACACTGGTTTATCTGTGCCTCATCTGGGAGGTCCTGGTTGCTGACGTCTGTTGCCAAGGGTGTAAGAGCAGACCCTGCAGTAAGGACGGGAAATGAATGTAGGAGTCTGCCCTGACAAAGACAGCAGACACTTGGCCTCTATCACTCTCAGGATAGTGAGTTAACCTTGTTAAAGAAAGTGGGTTTCTTTATGCCATAAAAAGATGAAATTCGATTTAGCTGTAGATCTAAAATCAGCCTCAAAGTTCCATCTCCCAATGTTAAAACCATTTTCTTTCTTTAACCGAAATGTGCTGAGCTTCAGTCTTCCCTGAAAATGTGGTATTTGTTTGGATAAGTATTTAGATCATGACTTTTACAGCTGAACAAACCCTGCATCTGAGTGTAACACTGATTAGTGCATTTTTCAAGTGGGCTGCATACCAATTAGGATGATTAACTAGATGCAAATATGTGCCTTTATCGGTAGTCTTTGCTGCATTTGATACTGAACACCGATCTCAGATGAATGAAGTCGGATGCAGTTCAGTCTAGGAATTCATGAATGTAAACTACTAACTTGAGTAGTAGTGCATTAAAAGTAATATGTGGGAGAAGGAGGTTTCCTAGAAAATAAAATATGCAAATTTTTCTTCTGATCTCAGTTCCAGATAGCCAGTGTCTGTAATTCTGGTTTGTTTTACCTTATGAATAGCGCTATGCTTGTAAAGCACTTTAAGCACGCTCCTGGCAGACTTATATTTGACAGTTTAATCTGTCTGACTTCACAATTTAGAAACCTCCACTAAAATCTCAGTGATGTCCTCCTGTAGCTATGCCAAAAGAGAGTTATAACTCAGTGATTTATTACTGTTTGGCTGTTCTTATTTTCTGTAGAAGACTTAAGGGGAATCTTTTTTCCCTTTGTCTTCCTTGCTGGATTACATTGCACCCCAGATAATATACCATGTCAGACAAAGTATGAGCTCTGTCTGCCTTTGGGAAAACCCTCCTGGAAGCACTAGTCATGCTTCACTATGATATACTTTTAAGCAATTTTGCAGTATGTTTAGTTGTTTTGTTGGAGGGGTTTTTTTGTTTGCCTTTAGTGCAAGTGCAGTTTAATTTTCAAAGGCACCAAAAGGAACATTACTGAAGTACTTCTGCAGATTTCAAGTGTAGATGATGTGTTTAAAAATACCATTTGGATTTAATGTTGGTGTTAAAATATGTTTCATGCAGTACGCTTAGTCACAACTGAATTTTTCCTTGTATCTATTAGCTGGTTATGGAGAGAGATTTCTCAATGTAATTACTGTGTGTGAAGGACAGATTCCAAAGAGAAGGAATTTGACAGGCATTAATATTCCTTTACCTTTATGAATTAACTTGTTTTAATAGAAGAAACTACCATAAGCTTTATATATTTTGTTGTTGTCAACTGTTGTAGAAACATATATTTTCTTTGAGGTATTCTCAGGATAGAAAGCCCTCCAAACAGTTAGTAAATGGCAGTCATTAGTGTGACTAATATTGGCACAAATTAGTTAAGACTTTATTGGAAACCTTGTAAGTATAATTTTTCAGATGAGTTGAAGGGAGAAGCTGCAGGGTTCTTACAGGCCAGCTGCAGAACTCAGCAAATGAGAAGCTTGACATTAAGCCATCCTATGTATTTAATATAGAATTTCATTTACCCAAACTACTGCTTCCACTTCATTGCTCTTGTGTTTACACTTGGTTTGGTAATTCTATTTGCAAAGAGATTTAATGTTAGGAAGAGATATTTCTGAGCAAGGTGATGAATTGTGTAGCTGTGGAGGAAGCTGTGCAGAGAACCACCATGAAACATGAAAGGGAACTGCTAGGAAGAGAAATAAGGAGGGTTCCCATGGAGAACTTGGCACTTGAGAGATCAAATTGGGATTTAAATGTGGCATAATGGAAAGAAAGTTTAATTAAGTTGTTTAACAGAGTTGGAGATACATATGAATAGGCCATGGTCTGTGAACTTACAGCAAGATTGTCTGGAAGTAAATACAGTAGATAGCCTGGGTGTTTGGGATGCACTTGGCATTAAGAAAACCTTCAGCCCTAGGTGATGATCTTGTCTGTTGGCACCCTGCATGCCTCCTGTGTGAGCAGGAGAGGCAGGATCTCCATGGTTTTTTGTTGGTGTTTTGTTTTTTCCCCGTAATACCCATCTGGGTGTAAAACCTTTAGGAAATGTGAGATCTCACCAAGTCAGGCACCCTGGTGGAGTGGCAGGTTGGGAAATAACGCACATTTTTCAAGTCCTGTGGGAGCCTGCTTGCCTTTTTCTTATTTTTTTTCTTCTTCTTTCCTTCCCTTTCTCTTTTTCCTGCCATAACTCAAGAAAACAGTGAGACAACATGAGAACCATCAGTAAAGGCAGTGGTTAAACACAGCTGTATATGAAAAGATATGTGTACTCAAACAGGATTTTTAAAATTTTTTTTGAGAAGTTTGACATTCATTCCCTTAAAAAGTTTTCAAATTTAGGAAAAATGTTTGATTATACTTGTGTATGTGAAAAAAGAAACATTGGAAAAAACCCCATATTTTTAATTCTTTGATGTTTGCTTCTAGGAAACATTTGAGATCGGACTTATTGTTAGATAAGTTCGTAGGTTGGTAAGATGACCAACAAAGGATATTGAAATAACACAAACTAATGTTTGCTTCAAGTACGTGTTATTATTTAAGCATGTGCAAGAGGTGCTAGCGAACAATGCTTAATTATGTATGTGTGTTTTAACCTTATTTTTATAATCTTTGCTTGCTGTTTTGTCAGCACTGACATCTGTAAACTTTTTCAGTGAAATATCCTGTATATTTCCTTTTGTAAATATGGATTTAAACATGAGTAAAAATGATGATTCTATACCTTACCAGAATATAGGAGGCTTTCTGGTAAAGGTAGAGGCATATGAGCATTCAGGGACCAGTAATTCTTTTTTGAAAACCATTATAGATACGTCCTAAGGTGATAAAGATGGTGTTGTTTGTTAGGAAAATTACTTAAGTGTTCCCTGGGAAGTTTGTCTTTGCAGCATGTCAATATTGTGATGCCTTTGCACAAAAGTGTAACTCTTGATGGCAGATGACAGAAAGTTCAGGAATTCTCAGTGAGGGGTCTGTGCGGGGAAGGGGATCAGGAGGGATGATTGGGACTCTGAGGGATGTCAATGAGGCTTGGTGCCAAGGAAGTCCTGAAGTCGTGGGATCCTCAGGTCATTGTTAAAGGTTTGTTCCTGTCCTAGGGTGACTTTATGATGCTTGTATGCCCAAATTGTCTGCCCTGTTTGTCTTGGATATTATGTCCTGTACCTTTAATAGCGAAGAGGGAAGGAGCGTGCGGTTTGTTTGGAGGAACTGCTCTGACTCCTCCACATTCCTTCTTCTGGGATGGTGCTGTCTTCAGACAGACGGACGGAGAGGTTTTTTCCTTTTTCCTTTTTAATTGGTTTTTGGCTAGCTGAAGCAGAGAAGTTCCTGGACAGATGCTTTGCCTTTTTCTTGGGACTGAAAATCTGTCCAGGACTGAAAAGGCCAGAGAGGCACCGGGAGCTCTCACCTGCGGCCCAGCGGGGCCTGGACGGCCTGAGAGAGGCTGAGAGCGAGCCGAGCACACCCACAGCAGGGACACTTTCATTCTGTTCATCCCTTTTGGAGTGGTGAGAGGTTTTATTGTTTCATATTATTCAATTGTTAATGCTTGTGGGCTTTTTGTTTGTTAAATAAATAGTTTTTCCACTTTTCTCAGAGGAAGTTTATTCCCGAACCAACTGAGGGGGAGGGGCTGTTTGGGCTTGCTTCCAGAGGATCCCATTCGGAGGGTTCCTCCCAAATTTGCCCTAAACCAGGACAGTTCCTTAGGCAGGAGTCATATTTTGTTGTTTTCTGTCTTGCTTTGGGCTAAAACTCAGCCAGCACATGCTGCATGTTGGTTCTGAAATACAGTGTGCGTGCTCTGCTTTTGGCCAGTGTGAAGGAACACATGCGATGACATGATATGGTTTTACTTGCTTGATTTTAGGCAGAAAAAAGGGGGATCCCTCAGTGCTTCCCTGGTCCAACCAGCAAATCGGGAGGTGATGTTTGTTCCCCCTCCTTTCCAATGTGTGTGCACATGTTACAGGGAGGGGAGCAGCTGACAGGCAGGATATGGCAAGGTACATCACTAAATTTGCTGTTTCCCTGGTAGCAGAGGCTCTGGTGACCCTTGTGGCCTCAGAGATACGGCAGCTGAGAGCTGTCACTGTCCTTGCCTTGCAATAACCCCGAGGCTTCGCTGAACAGTCTACCCTGGCAGTCTGTGGAGAGAGAGGCCCAGGAGCTGGTGGCTGGCTGCCTGCCATCCTGCAGCACAGCGCCTGGCTCTGCTGCTGCCAAACCAGCAGGTAGGAGTGCTGGCTGGGCGGAAAACATTTTGTGGGATTTATCCAAAATAAATATCTAATTTTGCATGGGTGAGGCTAAAATTCTTCAGCTGCACCTCCTGCTAGAACAGAAGAGAAACCCTCCTTTTTGTCACAATGCTTTTCTAAGCTTATGCAAAAGTAAAGCTATTATTTTCCTAAATTTAAAGTTTGGGTCCTTGTTCCTTGAGCTGTGATGGATGTCTAGATCGATACTGCTTTGAAAACCTGTTTGAAGACATGTAACCCAAACTTCTCTGAACCTCCCCCAAAAGACTCACAATCGAGGCTTTTAGCTGATTTTTTTGCTTCTGCTCTCTGCTTCTACATAGTCCTTGAAGTGTAAATATAGAGCTGGAGAAAATAGCACTTGATCTGGTATCCCAGCTTGCACTAGGACTTAAATTAGGAAATATGAGCTTCTGCTATAAATCAGAAATTTGAGTTTGTAACCCTTTAATTTTTTGCCTTATAAATCCTATTGCTCCTCAAAAGCTGTTAAGGTTCATGTCTGTAAGTCCCAAGGTTGTTTTAAATCTGTGGGTTAAATAACACATATGCAAAGGTTTAAAATAAGACTGTGAACCCACATAACATGCTGGCTGTAAAACCAAGACTGGACGGTGTGGGGCTGATTCAGGACATGCTGATCCGACTTGAAACCTAGCTAGTGTTGAGCTTTAGCTTCTGCTGCCTATATTGCCTTTGCTGCGGTACAGGGATGGAAAATTCACAGGTTGCTGATGTTTGTACCAGTGTCATTAGTTCCCGCAGAGTAATGGAGTGGATACTTTTTGCACACTGTTGTCAGGCTATCCTAGAGAGCTCTTGCTTGGCACACGGTGTAAGCATGTCCAGAGTTTTCCTAGGGCACTCTTGCTTGGCACATGGTATGAGTGTGTCTTGAGCTTTCCCTGCTGCTGAGTGCAAATACTTGATGAATTCCTCAGGCAGCCAGTGTTCAAGCAGGGAACTGTGCTTTCCCCATTCTGGGATTGTTCTTTGAGTTGAGGTTGCAAGCAAGTCTTTTAAGCATGGGTAGGTGCAATGTTCTGTTATGGCAGGATGTGAATCCTCCTTGCACAAGGTGAACTTGAAAGGAGATGTTGAAATTCTAGATCCCTGATGGTAGAGGATGAAGCTGAATTTGAACAGATTTTAAACACTGACAGAGGAGATGCTCTAAGGAGAGTGACACAAATACCCTGCAATTCCAAAATTAAGATACTCGTGCTCCCAAAGGCTGGCTCAGGAAAGGTATCTGCCAGATGACTCAGGTGGATGCAGGGCTAGTACATAGATGAAGAGGAATCTTAATTACACAGAAGAGCTAGATTATGAGATTTGCTGCAAAATACAACAATAAAATAAGCCTAGGTCACTTGCACAGAGTTAGACACCAACCTGGATATAAAACTCCTGTGGGGCAGTGGGGAGGCACAGTCTGCGCTAAGTACAAATCAATCCATTTAAAAATGTTTTCTAGGTTTCTTTCTTTCCTCTCCTTCTCTGTGTTAAGGACAGGCCAAGATTCATCCTATAAGATCGTAAGTACCCAAATTTGAAAATAATTGTATTTTGTTTTGCAGGAACTGAAGTTTCCACATTGGAGTTTCACACACAAACTATGTTCCGTTGCATTTCCTTGGCTATTCCTAATGTAATAGTGTCCGTAGCTTTTATTATCTCTAATTCAGAAGTGTAAGGTACCTCAAAAGCTTTCACAGCACAACAGGGAGTTTTAATAGGCCATGAGAGACCCTGTGCAAAGCTTGTCAAGTGGCCACAGCTGATTGGTAAAAATGGATGATTAAAAACTAGTGTTTCCCAGAGGCTTGTGAGTTGAAAGTGACAGGGTCATTGATTAGCTATGCTTCTACCTCTCTCAGAAGCTGTGAGTGAAAGAACTTTTTCTTTGAAACAAAACAGTGCACACATGAATGCTTGACTCTTGTGGAGGCTGATACTTTCTTACTTCAGATGGTATTGCACAGCATACAGGAAATGGTAGTAAAATTAATACTTTTGAAATGGGTGTTGTCTGGGTTTTTAGCCGTAACTAGAAAGCAACACAGTATCTTAAACTTGATAAAATGTTTCCATGTGAAGCAATAGACTTTTGTGTGTGAAGAGCACATCACAGTTTGACAGGGTGAAGTAATGCAGCTGAAGTAATTGGTTTTACTGAGGGTCTGCCTGAGGATTGACAGAGGCAAAGCACTGTAGTGAAATGACGTTGTGGGTTGGATACCCTCTGGTGGGGAGCAAGTATTGAAAAAAAAAAAGGCAGCTCTACTGGGAAGTCTAACTCTAGTGCTGTTATCTTAAGGATCACCTGGGATGGCTTCAGAAACTGAGCTTACTTTAGAACAGCAGCTTATTGTTAGAATCAAGATCACGAAATTTGCTTCTTGCTTCCGAAGAGAGGTAGTGCTAGGAGGCTTTTATGTGCTCATTTCCTTCCTTTACTCCATGCTTTTTCATGGTATAACAATATCTGTGTTTAAAACAACCCTTTTCTTAAAACATTTATCTTTGAAGGTAAAAACAAAGTATTTATAATGCTAGCATGGCATTGGCAGCTTCTAATTAGATGCTGTGAGTACGAAGTTGGGAAATAGCGTGCCGACAGGAATTTTTAGATCTGCTGGTTTTCCTCTTGTCACATGGATTTCACCACATTAATACAACTTTGGATAATTACACCCTTGACCCAGTTACTCTTTTTATGCTTTCCTTTCCACATTGAGTCAGGCAAGTGTAAACATTTAATGTATATTAGAAATGAGAAGTTTTGTCTTCAGTAATGAATCACAGTGGAAGGGGAGGAGGAGGGACAACAGCAAGTCTTGTGATTTTTTTTTCCCTGCATTCTAAATGGAATTGTTAGGTAGATGCTGTGTTTAGGTCCTACCACACTGATGGTGTTCCCCCCAAATACAGGTTGTGGTAGCTGAGTTTCTTAAACTGTGTTTATGTTTTGAACTGAAAACTTTGTATGCAAGTTGCATGTCAGCAGTGATTGTGTTGCCAAAGGAGGTCTGTTGATGTCACCACCCAGGCAAGTGGCATGTTTTGGACTTTCCTCCTGTGAGATGACAATTGACTGCTGGCCCATATTATAAGGGCAGAAGAAGGTATTAAAAGAAAAAAGATTTTTTTGAAAGGAGTAATTACCATAATACTTTTTTGAGTAGGGCCATTGGTAATATAAAAGAAACCAGTCAATTTTTTTTTTCTCCTGAGGATAAGAATAGGAGCTAGAAGTGATGATAGTATACCAGACATTTTGAGATTGCTTTTATCACAGGTGATCTGTTTTCCTGAATATTCACAGGTAATCATTGTCACTTAGGTCCTTCTGTCTTTGTCTAGAGGAAACAAATCTTACTTTTAGCCTCCATCCTGGTTTTGTGCAAATCATTAATTGCTCTTCTATTTCATTAAGCTGCAGCCAACCATCAGATGTGGGATCATATTATTATCATTATTAAGGAACTCTGATGCTGTAATTACATGTGTGCCACACTTTTTAGTGCTATAAAAGAGAGGTTACACACTACCTGTGCATCCAGGCAGGCATAGTGAGAATAGTACTGGGATTTTTTTCTGTGAATTTTTGAGTGACTGTTATTAAGACTGACACGTGTATGTAACCTTTCAGCATACACAGGATAAATTGTTGCTCCAACTAAACTTAGAATATGTAAGCAGTAGAGCTTTACTCCAATGAATTAATTTTCACACTCTCAGGTATGAAAATAGGTTGAAATTTGGTGGCTAATTTCACGTCGGTGACCCCTTTGTACAAACATATACTTGTTATCTCAGTACAGCAGTGTGGGATTTCTGAGGATGAGCACTGCGAGCTGCCAGCTGAGCTGAAAGGTCTCGTGTGTCTCTTCCCCAGCATGGAGTGACTTAACACTTCTCAAGGCCTGTGACACAATTGTGCTTGTCTGCAATTAGTTGCTTGAGTAATTCCCAGTGTTGATGATTACTGGTGGTTGCAGAGATAGCAATGCTGTTGGTCTATACTAGGTATTTTGTAAAGAACAGAAATTAATAGATATATTTTGTTGCAGAAAATGCGGATTTCCTTGAGGTGACTTTTCATATGGGGAAGGAAAACACAAATTTTGAATTTCTCCTTCTCAGCAGACTGCTGCTTCTTGGAGTAAGTGAAACAGAAGCTGCAGGAAAAGCTGTTGTTTTCTTGGGTCACTAACCATATTTTTTATCCTCTGTATAGAATCATAGAACGGCTTGGGTTGGAAGGAACCTTAAAACTCTTGTTTCAACCCCCCTGCCATGGGCAGGGACACCTTTCACTAGAGCAGGTTGCTCAAAGTCCCATCCAACCTGGCCTTGAACACCTCCCCAGGGATGAGGCATTCACAGGTTCTCTGGGCAATCTGTTCCAGTTTGTCACCACCTTCACATTAGAGAATTTCTTCCTAATATCTACTCTAAACCTACTCTCTTATGGTTTGAAGCCATTTCCCTTTTTCCTGTCACTATATTCTCTTTCTCCATCTTTCTTGTAGACTTTCTGAAAGAGAACTTCATGGGGTTTTGGGTAGGTTTTTTTTTTCTTTTAAACCTCTACTATGAGCAATGAAGTATTGTTTTCATTCTTTGCATATTTCTTGATTTGGTTCTAATAGAATATAAACATGTGTAAAAGTTATTTATTTTCCAGGGTGGTAACAGCCCTAGTGTGTTTGAAGTACAGTGTGTGTTTACAGAAGAAACAGTCAGACTGTTAAGTTTTAAAACAGATACTAAGGAAAGAATAGTGAAAGCTATGTATGGAAAATGGGACAAAATGCAGCATAAGTTTATCTGTTGGTGGACTATGTCAGAGTAATGACCATTTATTTTCTTTTTCCTACCTTAAGGTGTGAGTCAGGATAAATACTTCTATTTCATCTGGTCTTTATTAAAACATTTGTTATGGCAGTCGTTGGAGTTACAAAGCATTTAAGCAGTTGTATTAAAGGGGAAACAATAAAAGAGCAAAGGAGATGCCTAGATTGGGGAAGACTAGGGATGGGATGTTGCCAAAAAAATCTGTCAACCAGAAGTTAGGAGTGCTCAAATGGTGCATTAATCTTGCTGGTATTAAATGAGTTGTTGTAGATGTATCTAACCCTTATACTGAAGAAGTAGAGCCATTATACAGTATACTGTAGAGTTCTTGTCTAGGAAGAAATGAATCATTTTGATAATGAGAAGTGAGATAATTTGAAATCCACTGTAAGAAGGCTCCTTGTTCTGAACACAAGCAATGACTTTACCCCACATAGTACCCAGCATTTCAACACTTTGGGATTTCTTGTCCCTTGCTTTATCTGGTCTTTCCCTGCCTCCTTTCCAGCTCTGCCTCAGTTTGCATGTTTTTGATCTCACCTATTCTTTCTGAAGTTATACAGTACTCTTTGTGCTCATAGCTCTGAAAAAGCTAATTGAAACAAAATTTTGCTAATTGTCTTTGGAAGTGGCACAAAGAATGACTGCACTGGCTTGCTCAAGCTGGGAAAAGGGAGAAGTGCTTTATAGTTCCTGGGCTTTGAACTGCTTGTGGCTATACAGTTTCCCAAACTGTGGTCGCAACTTCCTATTTGGCTGCTCAGAGGTGAAGTCCAAAAGCTTCAGCAGAGTTTTGGTGTTTCTTGCTGCAAAAGCTTTGGCAAGGACTTCGCTGCATATATAATTATAATAACAGTGTGTTCAATACAGAAGATTGTATAATACATTAGTGTTTGTTTATTAAATACTATCATTATCAGAATTTATAAAGTTCATAGTCATGTTGTGTGTGACTTGAAACCCCCCAGGTTTGGGGCTTAGTTTGTATATTAGAGTTGCCTGTCTTCAAAATACCAAAGGACATCTCCTCTCCCTGATGTTTTTAAATGTCAGTGTAGCATTATGGTGTGTAAGTGATTTGTATCTTTGAACATAGTACTGGGGAAGGATGGGCAGTCCTAGGAGCAGTGCTAGGATTTCTCTGCTCTCAGCTTTCCCCAGCTCATGGTATGTAAGTTATGGACTGCCATCTCCAATCCATGGAGGTAGGGAGTGATAATCTAAGTAGTGTTTCTTCTTGTCCTTGCAGATCTGCGTGGCAAATCAAGGTGGCTCTGTAAGGTTGACAGAGAAGATGTTATAGCAAGAATGAGGGTTGGCTTCTCTAAATACTCTACTGTGTTTAAAATCTTTATGGCAGCAATTCAAGATTTTATGTAGACAATCAGTGGTAAACCTTTAATACATGTGGTAAGATCTATCTTGTGTTAGACTCAAAGAACAGTGTAGAAAACAAGTTTTTCCTGTCTAAAGGAAAGTATTTGCCACCCTTGTTACTGATGGGTGGTGTGCTAATTCTAAGTAACCCACTGGAAGTGGCATGAGTAAGATAAGATCGAGAAGTGTTAACTTTGAGTCACTCATGGTCAGGAGTGAAATATGACATTGTGCATTCTTAATTCTGTAAGAGATTTTGTTTCCAAAATTCTTAAAAAACCTTTGGATCTGAATATCTTGGGATACTGCTGTTAAGTTACGACAGGGATTTTGATGTTCTGGGAAAACATTTTTACCTGCCAGGATAATATTTGTTCATTTCTCTTAGCAATATGTGGTTCCTTTGGCTTTGCTTTTGCATTTTAGGCTAACGTCTTCAGTACTTTGATTTTGGCCTAGTGGTGCTAGTAGAATAAATGTGCTGAAGTACTTCCCTCTGATATAAGTGGGCCCTGAATCATGTTTGAAAGCCATGTCGCTTTTTTCATCCAAATTATGCCTCTCCCTCCCCAAGCTGGACGTTGGGTCATTTGGACAATGAGAAGCGCAGAGACAGCTTTGCTCTTCCTTGAAGTACCTGGCTCTGAACGCTTTGGCTTTAGGCTGACAGTGTCCAAGCATCAGCCCAGTTGGAGCGTGTTTTTGATTTTCTTTCCTGGCAGACAGTGAGACCTTTGTAGTTTAGTTTTTGTTATTTAGATCTGTATCTTTTTCAGAGATATGATTTTAGTCCTAGTGGTTCAGCTGGTACTTTAAAAAAATTGATATAGATCCAGAACCCATGAGAAACTACTTATCAGATGAGGGAGGACTGGATTTTGGATCAGATTGGTGAAATTTTGAGACCAAGATATGCTTTAAGTGAAAATATTCTCTTAATTCTTGCTATAAAGCATAATTTTTGCTATAGAGCAGCTGCAAAACACAAGGTAAAATTGCCCTAAGCTAAAGATTTATTGACTTTGCTCTCTTTCTTTCCTCCCCTTCTGAAACAATCTGCAGTGTGTTGTGAAGTAGGGTAGCTGTGTTTGGACTCAAAAGTGTTTAGCAATGCTCAACTGACTGCAGTGGGTTTGATACAGAGCAGCGTTCAAAAAAAGCATGGCTTTGTGTGGAAGGCAGGAGCACAGCAACAGACAATTACTAATGGGTTTTGTACATGGTGCAACAGGAGCAGGGTCAGGGAAGCTGTGGCACAGAGCAGAGGAGCTGTAAGCATATGTGCTGTTTGATATTTCAGTCTGCTGTGGTGGGTTGGACCATAAACATCTCTCCCTGTTCCCCTCTGTGTTTTGCTCCCTGCCAAGGCAGATGTAAACTTGCAGTGTTATTTGAGGTTTCTCTGTACAGACCTACCTTGTAACTGCAATTAGGGCAGAACACCTCCCTCCCCGATGGGTAACCTGCAGTAGCATTGCTCATGTCCCTGTGTGACCAGAAATAGAGAGAAAGATTAACACTTTCCTGCTGTAAAACTTTCCCCCAGGTTGGAATGGATAGGAAAGTTCAGTGTGGCTGATTAGTTCTAATTTCCCCCCCGCCCCAAGCAAATAATTAAAGGTTGCTGTTAAATTCACTTCATTCTCTATTAAGCCTCCCTGGTCATATTAAACTGCCTAACTCAAGTAGTGTTTTTAGTGTTGGTAGAGGAAAGCATCATTTGAGAAAAACACTTTATTGTGGAATATTTTAAAATTATATGGAAACATGGTATTTAGCAACCACTAAAATGATTTGTTTTGCAAGACATCAGAACAAAATGGGTGATGAATGTTGTGTTTCTGCCATGAAGGTGCCTGCCTTCAGTTCCTGGGTAGCCACTTTGTGCTTAATCACGAGAGGATCTGTCTACATTGGCAGTGCTGGGGAATTTAACACATGCTCTAATGTCTGTGTAAGGATTCCTATACATTTCAAATACTTGGTAACTGTGCTTATGTGTTTTGGGGGAAAAAGTGGAGGGAGGTGGCTTGAGTAATGTTGTTCAGTTGGTAGTAAAATAGTTACACATCTATCTTTTCTTACTGAGTCAGATTTGAGATATAAATGCCCTTAAGGCCTTGCTTTCCATAGTCTCTGGGGAAATTTCTCCACCTACATTCTTAGCACTGGTGTTCAAAGTGCCAGCTGCAATTTAGTGTTTGGTCATGTAAAAGGTAACTAGCATGGTAGATACATCTGCAGGGATTGTGTGACATCCAGGAACTGGCAGGAGGGAAATTCCTCTGGCTGACTGTTGGTTTACTTGCAAGTCAACTCTTCTTTTATTATGGATGGTTAAGTGAAGAAAGGACTTCAAGGCTATTTCTCCTTGAAAAACTAGTCAACAGATTGTTTAAGAACTTATAAACAGCAGGAACTAGCAGCCTGGCAGCCTGAAGCTGTTACAAGGCTTTGAATAGCACGTGCTTGGGAGCATTTTTCCTTTGCCTTGTCAGGACAGCTACATTTTACAGTGGTCATTATGCTCCTGGCAGGGTTTGCAAACACATCCAGTTGCGTTTGGCTCGACTCCTGTTGCTGCGGTGTTTTGTTTTTCCAGAATGCCTTTAGCTGCAATTCAACACCTTTTATCAATCTAGCCTTACCACAGCATGGAAACAAGAAAAGCTTGCATAGAAAGTCACTGTCTAGACTCTGACTGGTGCTACTTACGTGTTTCATCATCCTCTTCTCCCAGCATGGATCTTTTTGGCCACCAAGGTAGGGAAAGCCCACCAGCTCAAAGGCAACACAGAGGCAGCATTGTAATGGAGGTTTTCCCTCTTGCTAAGTGGTGGCTTTAAGTTAGAATGAGGAGACTTTCTTAAAAATTTGAGGTTTTGTGTGTTTTTGAGTAAAAAGAGGACTTCTTTTCTGAAGTTACCTAATGCCCTAAAATATGTTCAGTTAGAAGTTTGGCCAAAGTTGTGATACATCAGTACATTTCAATGAAAACTGGTAAGTGTTCATAGCTAAGGATAACTTTCATGAACTTCCTGTTCAGCTCTTTAAAACCATTAATATTGAGGTATTCTGTTCCAACTCCTTTCTCATTGTAAAAGTGTTTTTTTAATTATTTTTTGTGCCTTGAAAACTGCACTCTTCATTTTAAATGAACTTGAGAATTCATTTAAGAGAGGCTGAAACAAAAGGCTAAAAAATTCATTTGTTTTATTTTTCTCTATTCCACTTCTTTACAGACTCCCTGCACTTCTGAAGATTTGAGGCAGAGAAGCTGGGGGAGGTTATAAAGTGAAGGTTTGGGGATTGGATGTATGTACAGCCATCCCATCTACAGGCATACAAGAAGGGTGCCGCTGTTAGCTCTTCCAAAAGCTTGCTGTTGAATCCAAAAGAAAACTCTTGAAAACCTTCAAAGACCCGTTCAGACTAAATGTAATGTGTGGTTTTAGATTCATGCTCTTTTTCAGGAGCTTCAAGCCCACATCACCCAGCATGGATGAAAAGAATGTGTGGAGAAGTCAAAGGAAGAATAACAGGGATCTCACTGCAGCCAGTTGCACTCTAACTTGGTGTTATCTCTTACTGTTACAAAAACAGAGTGTGGCATCCTTGTTTGTAAAAGCTGGTTGTGGAGGAGGGTTGCATTCTGCTTGGTGTTTCTAGCTGAGGACATGCAATGTTGAATGATTAAAATAATTTGGGAAAGATGTGGCTTATGTGACTTCAGTGTTGTGCAGTGTTGGGGTAGTTGTGGTTGATGAGTCTCTGGTGTGAGGATGGTAATAGCATTCTTAGCTCGAGTAGAAGTTGTGTAGCAGTACTTCAGATCTTCTTTTTACAGTTAAGATAAAAGATATACACTGTGGTTAATGAAGGAATAGTGATGATAGAAAAAAAGTACAATCAGACTGTTTTAACAGCTGTGGTTTCTATGATAAAGACAAATCCCTTCACATAAAACAAACTGCAGTTTAGGAATTAAGCCAGTTTTGAATATAAATTTATATTTAAATTCTGAGAGGAAGCTTTTGTCTGTCTCCCTGAAGCTGTGTGAAATCCTTTGAGGGAGAAGGGAGGGAGTGCTTAGAAAACCATTTCTGATATTAAATGGCTTCTGAAAAGCTAGGCTCATCAAACCCTGAAATTGGGGTTTGGGAATTAGTGTTCACAGGGTGGGAAGAACTTTGTTGAGGAGCAGCTGATTCCAGAGTGCCAGAGGTCAGCTGACCTGGAGTACCCTTTGTGCCCAGGCATCAGTCCTTGTCCCCATTCCCCTGCTGAAGGAGGGGCTGGGGTGGGATGCTGGGGGCTGACTGCTCCCTATGGCCACTGGCACTGCTACAGCCCCTCTGTGGAGTTCCCTGGCCAGTGTACTGGGAAGCTCAACAAATTCCAGTGATAGCCAAGCTTGTAATCAATTAGGCACAAGGTGAAAAGAACAAGGAAGAAAACCAAAAAGCAATGGCTGGGTGTGAAATATCACCAGGGCTTCATTAAGGGACACACAATTGACAGCTACTCAGCATCTTCCTCCCTTGTGTGCAAGGTGAGCCAAGGCTTCCATCGCAAGTGCTGCAAAGGCTAACTTGATTGCATCTCTACATCTAAACATCCTTTGCACATTTGAGCGTGTCCTCTGCTTCTAGAATAATGGTTTCTGTATCTCTGCTCTATCTGGTGTGGATGTTTACCTCCCCCTTGCCCACAAGAGCCTCTAGTCTAAACATTTAGTCTAAATGTGGTTTATTCAGGTCCTCTAACTTTGTACTTAAGTGGTATGAACAGTATTATACAGTGTTTTGAGAAGTTGTGAACTCCTGTCACAGTTTTTACTCAGCACACGTTTTTTTTTGGAAGAAGAAAAATGCAAAGTGTATGAATTAGAGTTCAGAAATTCTCCTCTTGCTGTGCTCAGTGTGAGAGAGGAACCCAAAATCTGGAGGGAAAAGCTGTTGTTACGGCAGCAGAAATAATTTTTAATTGAGACTTGCTATTCAGATGTCGCTTTCATGTTTCCTATTTCAATCTTGAAAGAGGTCTGTATATTATATGATGAAATAAATGACTTTTTAATAAGCATGTAACTAGTATCTCCCAAAACTCTGTAATTTAGGCACTTATGTGAATAATAGGACATGATATATAATAGTATGTTGCCTTCAATTTTCCAGACTCTATTAGAAAGGGCAATGATGCTCAACTGTATAACTTCATTAGGTCTTTATATTTAGTACCTTGCAGCCCACTTTATGCAGATATCTTTATTTGTATTGCAATGCAATTGAATCACTGGCATAATCTGAGCAGTTAGGCTGCCCAATTATGATTGCAGTAAGTCTGCAGAGATTAACGAATACAACAACTTCTCTAGGTTTTATTTTTCTTTCCATTGAACAAAGTGTGCTGGAAGGAGTAGTTGGGAAAAGTAATCTGGTTTTAACTTACTGGGTTAGCATATGGCTTCTGTCTGAATGGAAGCATTGGCTCTCAGCATCTGCAGAAGACAGCTGCCTCATGGCTGGGGCTTTCCTCTGAGAGCTTGGGCTCTGACATCTTCATGCAAGGGTGTTAGTGATTCCAGTTCCCTCCGCTTTACCTGCGGAGGCGTTGCTGTGTAAGGGGGACTTGCACTCCAGTGTAATGGAGAAAGCAAACTTCCACACTGTTTCTGGGGAGGACTGACAAGGCTCCTCAGTGATGTTTGGCCTTGGGTCCTTGAGCACCTTGAGTCCTTGCAGTGGGTGGGATTTCAGGAAAGTCGAAATACTCTCATTATAAGTGCTTTCCCCCCCATTTTTCCCCATCCTTTTTTGTTTTTTTTTTTTTTTTTCTTTTGCCTTCCCTCCTCCTGTGTACTGTCCACAGTGAAATGTTGTATGCAGTGATGTACAAGTTGCCACAGAAGTCACTTATATTTTCCCACTGGTGTGTTGCTTGTGTTTGCATCACTTTGCTTTTTGCAGAAACACCCCTTCATTATAGCTGAAGCATAGATTTTGTGCTCAGACTGTACATGACACTTCTTTCTTTTGCAAGTGCTTGTTCTTTGTTTCAGACTGTGTAAAGGTCCAGACACCAAAATGACATCCTGAAAAATACCAAAAGGCCTCTGGCTATTCTAGGAGAATTGGAATTGAATTCCTATTTTCATCAGGACACCATTAATCATAGGCTTATGTGATGAGCAACTCCACTGTATGTTTGAGTACAGATAGCTGTTGAGAACTGGTCTCTTGATACATGCACTGCTCCCTTCAAGTCTTTATTTTGCTTTCATCTTAAGTGGTCACCTTCAATATGAAGGTGAAGCTCATAGATCTGGACAAGCCATCTTTTTCTACAAGCTGTTACCTGAAGTGAAGTGATTGGTCTCCCAGAGAGTAAAATCTACCAGAGCCCTAAGGTGGATGTAGAGCAGCAAGCAGTGAAATGTGCTTTTTATGACTGGAGTTGATGAGTTTGAATGGTGGAGGATTTTCAGTTGCATCTCCTTCGGTGATGGCAGTCATGTCTTCCAACCAGGCAGACTTGTTAAGTGTTGGTATTTCACTCATCTGTGGGAACAGGTAGGAAAAAAGGAAGGAAATTACAGGCTACCTGTCTGTTAGTATTTTATAGTGATTATGTGTGTATGCATCTCCATCCTTGGCATGGCACTCCTGTAGCTCCATTACTGAACATTCCATCCCTCACTGGGTTTTATCAAAACATAGTTTGGTGGATAGTTGGGTGGCAACTGTTGAGCTTTTGCCCAAGTATGGAGAGGCTTTCCTCATGTATGAGAATTTAACCTCATGGTACTGATATCAGGAGAGTGAGAGAATCTGGCCCTGAGCGTCTGATTGAGTAGAGATGATGTCTGGGCCTTCACTAGGGAGCAAAAGTGTATGGTCTTGTGCAGACTAGAATGGGTTACTTTTCCTGGGACCATATCTTGGGACAAAGGGACTTCTTTTGAAAGGAGACCCTGAGGAGAAGATAGGATTTGGATGAGGTAGAAGAGGTTACCCTCTGGAGGAGCTAATATCCTGGAAAAGCAATGACTTGGACAACACTACAGGTTGCTTTTCTAGAATAGAAAGGAAGATGATGTAACAAATCTTGATGGTCTCCAAGGACTACTTAATTAACTCTGAACACCAAAAAAATGTAATCACAGTTTTTTTGGCTTACAGAGTGGCAGAAAAAGCCATAAAACTTATTTTTCAGCTGGAAAGAAATTCATCTGGGCTTGTTTTGAGGGCAGCAAGATAATTTAATCTTAGAGACACTGATTTATCTAAGCTTCGAGCTAGGACATTTTTTCTCCTAGAAAATAGATCTTTGCTCATGCTAAATATATGCTTCCTGAGGTGAATGGGTTGAAAAGTCTTCAGCAGCACAGGCAGTACTGAGAAGATCATTAAGAAATGTGTACGTTCCCAGATGCTGAGCATGCCATTTTTGAAACAATTTAAACTTTGCACAATCTGTGGAAGTGTGTGTATTATGTGTGGAACAACAAGAGGAGGAGAGGAGCTCTGTGGCTGGGATAGATGTCTGACAAATCTCCAGATGAAAAATGCACCGAGGTGTCATTTTAGTCAATATTCTAAAACTATGGAAGAGGTAGGTCTACAATCAGAAAGTATTCAAAGGAGAGCTATTTTTCCTTCTTGAGAAGTAGCCAGCTCTGCAGAAGTTAAGCATTTCTCTGAGTTACCCTTGTATACTGTTCATATAGAGCTGTCCTTCCTGCTTGCATGAGGATCAGTGTGCAGGCCTTATGGTTTTCTGTATAGTTGTTTTGTGTATCTTGTCTCTTTTTGTCTCTTGGCACTGTTTGGTTTGTGCTCCCTTGTCTTCCCAAACAGGTTGGCTTTGTATGGGTGGTAGCTAGCAAAGGCAGAGAGGACATTATAGGGCAGGTAGAATCATGGAGTCATTGGATGTTTTGGATTGGATTGGTAGGAGATCTTTAAAGATCATCTGGTCCAAAAACCCCAGTGCTGTGGGCAGGGGCATCTTATTTTTTGCGAAACCAGGTTGCTCAAAGCCCCATCCAATCAGACCTTGAACATTTATTTACAAGGGATGGGGTATCTACAACGTCTCTGGGCAATCTGTTCCAGTGCTGCATCACTCTCATCATAAAAATATTTTGCTCATGTCCAGTCTAAATCTACCCTTTCTCACTTCAAAATCTGTTCCAGTTTCAGCAGGTACTACTGCTCCTGTGTAGGGCTCCTTTTGTCCGGTACCAGAGCCAGACCCACTGTGGAGTGAGCTCTATCTGTGCCAGACAGATAGAGTGATGCTGTTTGAGACTGGGGGAGGTTGGCAGAGTGGATCAGACCCTGTGTCCCTGTATTTTCAATAGCTTGTCCATGAGGTGTCACTGCTGTATGTTTCCAGAGGAAAAAGCAGAAGCATCTCTGGGTTTTATGGGTACCTCTCACACTGTTGTTTTATCATGGTCTGTAATGATTAGATTAAATCTGTGCCTTTAAGGTTGTTGATAAATGAATCTTAGTAATAAACCTGGAGTTGATTGAACAATTTTCCTGATCCTGATACCTACATAAAATGTTCCATACTTGACTTCTATGACTTCCTGCCAGAATTAGCTTTTGTATTTATATACACTCACAGTCTTTTGCATATGCAAGCAGAAACTGCCAGGCTTCCTTTTCCAAATGGTTTTCTGTCTCATCATACTTGAGTGTATTTCAGCAGAATTGGATTGTTCAGGAACACAGTATGTTTCGAGTGTTTTTCCACCCACAGAGCCAGACTTGTTGCCTCTTTATCAAAGAGGTAACCTTGTCTGGTTTAGCAGCACCTTTTGAAGTGACTAGCACAGCATGTTATAATAAAGGAATCTGCACTAGTGTCCTTTAGAAGACCATAATTATGCTAACATTACTCTTCATCTCAGTTCTGTTTATGCAAAGCTATGGAATTTGAGGTTCTGCTTTTTAAACCATGGCTGTATCTTGAACCTTTTGCTGAGCTGTTTCAAGTATATTTCTAGATGCTAGAATTAATGGTTTAGTTAAAAATCCTGTAAGGTTTTATAGTTAGCTTAAAAGCTTGCATTTAGTGCACATTTGTTAATACTCAGATCCGCTGGTGTTTTATTTCTAGTCCATTCATGTTACTTATTTCTCTCTGCAGGCGCTTCATGGTCCTGTCAGATAGTGCTTTACATCAGAAACTGTCATTTTCTGAGGTTCCTACCTTTTATCTCTCTCTGCTGCAGCCTTCCTCTCAGTTCATTGCATTGTGAGGTACTTCAAAAGACAAGGATGCGGGAGATAGGATGCCACTCTTTGCTCTTGTGCACACTGAACCCTTATACTGACCCTTGCAATTGGTCTCCCAGCCAGGGCTTGGTATGTGTGCATCTCACCACCTGCCCATCATCTGGTTATCTTGGCAAACCCATGCTGCCTGGGGAGGTGCATGTGGCAGTTCTTGCTTCCTCCTTGGTTGGGTGGGCAATGCGAAGCACACTTCATCTAAAATGCGTCAGGAACTACTGACTGATAAACCTGCTCTGGGACACCAGCATGCCTCTTGTGGTTGGCCATGTTATTTTGGAGAAGTTCAGATTTCTGTGGCAGTTACTAGTGGTATCCACAGAGCAGTCCAGGACAGGTTCTTTTTGCATTGAATTAATTTTGTAAAACACATGCTACTGTGTGTAGTGCACTAGTTCAAAGAATTGGAGGGCAGTTCAGGTGGATAAGGTAGTCTTGCCTTGGTAACTACAGCTATTTAAGAATTAGGAAGAAAAAAATTATTTTGGCTGAAATTTTTTGAAGTGTTTCCTTCTTTGGCTGGTAAATGTCAGTTGCTTTAGAGGCATTAAAAACTTGGATCTTGTCCCACTCTTCTTGTTCTTTTCACCCTCCTTATTTAGCTTTATGCCAAGAAATATATTATCTCTAATGACTCAAGCATGAGAACTCTATTTTCTTTTATTTTTTTTTTGTCCACATTTTATGTACACATGTACATCCTGTTAACTTTTAAATAGCAACTGTTTGGAATTAAAGCTAAGTAGTAATGATGAAACTCTGTGCTTGATTCCATGGTATAAAAACTTACAGTAGTGAGTTCAAATTCAAACTCTCCTCTTCAAATTTGTGGAGAGGGGGTCCCACATGCAGTGAGATGAATGGGCAGCTGGCAGATTTGGTTGCTCTGAACTGTGTGAGGAGCAGGCTCAGCCCAGGTTTCCAGCTGACTTCCACTATCTCCCATCCAAAATCAATTGTTATGACTTAACTATCTCTAAGTACATGACTGGGAAAATATAAGATTTGAAATACAGTTTTCCAAGTATTTCTGTGTAGTAGTCAAAACTTTTCAGGAGCATTAAAGTGATGGTTCAGTATTACTTTTTTATGGCCCACAATGTCTTATTTTAACTCAAAATGCATAGTCCCTATCCTGAGGAACTAAGGCTGTACCACTTTATTAAATAAAACATCACACCAGGGTCCATGTATGTGGTGAGCTTGATGGCAGTTAGAGTTCAATTTGATAACAGCACCCATTCATGTGTTACTTTGATTTGGCTGCAAATGAACATTAACTTTCAGAGATTCATATCTGTTCTCTATTCAAATGTTAAAAGAAATGTTGAGGTAGCTTCCAGCAATAAAACTAAACTGACCAGCTTTCCTGTGAAACTTCCAGAACTTCCGGCTTCTGTTCTGGCTTAAAATAGAACTTGTTAAAAAAAAAAAAAACCAAAAAAACTACCCTTTCTTCTGTTGTTTCCACAGCTGAATTTAGCCGGAATGTGAAAGCAAGGAAACATTGTAACAGTAACAAATTACCGCTTAACAAATCGTCATGATAACTTTGATTTCTAATGAAAATGGTCAGAGCTTCATGTTTCTGGTTTTGTTTTTATAAAAAAAGATGCCTTTACTTCAAATAACTTTACCTGCCTGTACTTCACATCATAAGATCTTGGTACATACATAGACAGATATATATATATAGCTGTTGAGAACTGGTCTCTTGATACATGCACTGCTCCCTTCAAGTCTTTATTTTGCTTTCATCTTAAGTGGTCACCTTCAATATGAAGGTGAAGCTCATAGATCTGGACAAGCCATCTTTTTCTACAAGCTGTTACCTGAAGTGAAGTGAGTGTAAAACATGAGTGTAGGAAAAAACAAGCAGCCGAATAAAGTTTTCTGTAAAAATTACATAACTTGAGGAGCAATTGGAAGCTTGGACCAGATAATAGAGTGTGTATTAGTTTGAGGTAGTGGGTGAATGCTATCTTGATCTTCCTCATGCAAGTGTAACTGCGGAGATCAAATTGTGTTTCCAAATTGTGTTTGACCATTAGTCAATAATTCTGTACACATAGGTCAAATATTTTCCAGCTCTTAACTGGTTTCTGCATGTAGTGTGTTGATGGTACCCATTGTCATAAAATCATTTAGGTTGGAAGAGGAGCCCAAGATCATCCAGTCCAGCTGTTAACTTAGCACTGTCAAATCCACCAAATCCAATTTCTAAGAAGCAAATCTACATGTCTTTTAAATGCCTCCAGGCTCAGTGGTTCCATCACTTCCCTGGGCAGCCTGTTCTAATGCTCGACAACTCTTTCAGTGAAGAAATTTTTCCTAACATCCAATATAAATCTGCCTTGCACAACTTGAGGCTGTTGCCTCATGTCAAGTGATTTCTTACCTGATAGAAGGGCCTGACCCCCACCTGGCTGCAACCTCCTTTCAACCTTGGCCCTCTTGTAGAGAGTGAAAAAGCTCCTGTGAGCCTCCTTTTCTCCCAAAACAACCACAGCTCCTTCAACCACTTCATGCAAGACATGTGCTCCAGACTCTTCGCTAGCATTTCTGCTTGTCTGGACACGCTCCAGCATCTCATACAGTTTTTCCTGTAATGAAGGGCCCAAAACTGAACACAGTACTGGAATTGTGGCCTCACCAATGCTGAGTACAGGACCATGTCTGCCCTGTTTCTGATGTTTCAGGTGTGTTCCTAGCCACACTGGTTCTGATACAAGCCAGGATGCCATTGGCCTTCTTGGCCACCTGGGCACAAGCTGGCTCATGTTCAGCTGGCTGTTCACCAGCACCCCCGGGGCCTCTTCCACTGGGCCATGTTCCAGCCACTCTGCCCCCAGCCTGTTGTGCTGCAGGGGGTTGTTGTGACCCAGGTGCTGGACTCAGCATTTGGCCTTGTTGAACTTCGTCCAGTTGGCCTTGGGCCATTGCTCCAGCCTGTCCCGATCCTTCTAAGAAAGCCTTTGTGTTCTCCAGTAGATCAATACACCCACCCAACTTGTGTTGTATGCAGACTATCTGCAAATGCACTTCATCTACTTGTCCTGGTCGTTGACAAAGCTCTGGGTGCCACTGCTTGTGGCTGGCTGTCAGCTGGATGTAACTCATCACCACTCTCTGGGGCCGACCATCCAGCCAATTTTCTCCCTGAGGAACAGCGCACCCACCCAAGCAATGATCAGCCAGTTTCTCTAGGAGAATGCTGTGGAAAATGGTATCAAAGGCTTTAGTAAAGTCCAGGCAGACAGCATCCGCTTCCAGCACCTCTCCAAACACACAGCTTACAATCTTATGGTAGGGTGTTTCCACCAAATTGTAGCCAACATGCAGCAAAAGCATGGGAAAGTAAGAAAATGAATCCCAAGTTTCAACATCAGTGAAGGAATAAGAAAAGGGTTAAAACAGTGAAATGGTTGTTAGTATTTGATATGTAAATGAGTATAATTCCTCAAGTAGGTTTTATTTGTTGAGTTTAAAGCTTGGAAGCAAGCTGACTTTAGATGGTGGTGTTTATGGCAAGATACAAATGCAATAATGATGGCAAATTTGCTGCCTTCTTCAGCCAAGCGTTGTTGGAATTTTTCTGGTAGTGAATAGTATCGTGTCCCCCCCACCTTCCGCACTTGGTTGTTGTAGAAGGATTATCTGCATTGCACATAAATGTGCTGTGGCTGTGGAGGAGATCTGAGCTGGTTTCATGCCATCTGGCTCAGGACCAGAAGCAATGTGCCTGAGCTTGGGCAGCAGCGTGCAGCCTTGGCAGTTTGGGCTGGTGCCATCTCAGGAGTGGGTCTCTGTGCTTTAGAGTCTGCATTGCTGATGTTCCTAGTGTACTCCTGTACACTTATATTGCTCTTGGTTTTACATCTGCAAGACTGTAGTGAAAAGAAAAGGCTTTATAGATTAAAGAAAAATAGTCATCACTTGCAACACCAGTCACCTGTCCAGGCATTTTGTCCTTTACATCTTTACTTTGTAATGTGAATAAAGTTATATCTAAACAACAGCCCTTGGACTCTACTGTAATTTTTTATAGCACTATAGCTGAAGCTCTTTAAGCCTTACTGTTTTATAAATTGTCTTTGGGTTTCAGTGGGGAAAATAAATGCTGATATATTCACCAAGTTGAAGGGATTAAGATGAGGAAGAAGTTAAATGCTAGGAATAATGTGTTTGAATTGCAGGAACACAAACAGGGTTGTATGAAAGATGTTAGGAAACAATGTGTTCTCTGTTAGTTTTAGAGATCTTCAGTGAGAAAGAGGACCTTTGTGTTTTTACACACCCTGAGGAGTGCATTCTGGTAGGTGGGGTACCTCCGAATGCTTTTAACAGCCTAATCAGTGCATAAACAAAACCATCTCATAGGCTGCTTTCTTAGTGGAAGGACTGTGCTTGTGTGGTATGCATGTCTGGCTAGATTCAAGTAGGGGTTTTTGGAGGCCTTTTACATTTTTTGTGGTAACCCTCTGAACAGAATATTTGGAGAACACACCCCTTTGGTGTTCCTAGGTCTTCTCATTTGTCAATGATCTGTTTGAAATCTGTGCTTAGAAGAAAGGTACTTGACTACCTTTTCAAAGTGCACCTTTGACTTATTTCTATGCTCTGCATATTTAATATAAAGAAAATACTACTGAAATATGCTCTTAGGGTGCTGTTTGACAGCATAAACTGGTAGTTTTGGCGGTGATGCCTTTGTAGTGAAGCTTCAAGTCCTATACTGCAGTGTTAGTGGCATGGGTTGCTTTGTAATCAGACTTTTATATTAGAAGTAACTGGATATGTTAGTGATTTTTGCAGAAAGTAAGCAGTCTATTCTCTGGGGGGAGTTTTCTTGATTAACTGTCAGACTCTTAACTTTCCAAAAGCCAGCTCTTATCTGATAATAGAAAATAATACCTGGCTCTTGAGGTTTGTGCTGAGAAAAAAGGAAGGGAGGCTCCCTGTTCCCCTTTGTGCCTTGGGGTGGCTGGGCACCTCAGGCTTATGCAGTGTGCTGGGCCTCTCCTCCAGCTCTCTGTGCTTCTCTGCCATTGCTGCATTTTCCAGCTAGCCCTTTCCTAGCAATGGGTATATATTGCTTTCTAGCTAGCTTACAGTCCTGCAGGCACACTGACAGAATTATTTCAAGAAAGTGGAATAGTTATGCTTCAAAGATACCTCAGACTGTGGAAGAATCTACATTTCTGTAATGCTAATATATAACTGTAGTAGCTTTATGGTGCCTACCATGGACTTTTAACTTTTTAGTTGCTTTTTTCTTAGAAATCAGCACAAATAGAGAGGGACTATTGCTGCCATCAGATTTCCCCTTTCCTTGGGAAACTGTGAACAGTTACCTATGACTTTAAAATCCAAACACTTACTGGAGGACAATGCAGCAAAATATTCTTATGTCATTTCCTATGAATACCCGTGTTCATGTTGGGTTTTGGTTTTTGTTGTGGGCGTATTTGGGGATATTGAGGGAGATTTTGGTACTAGCCTGGGTTTTCTGTGGTTATTTTTATTTCACTTTCTTCTGTCTTTCTGTTTTGCTTATTTACTTACAGAGGCCAAACATTTGATATCTGGATCAGCCAAACTGTGTAGATGTGCTCCCCTTTCATTGTAGCTGGATACTAGAGGTATTTTTCCAGGAGAGTTTTGTGCCCTTCATTATGTAGAGCCACAGGAACTGCACGCAGATTTTTGATGTGTTTCTGCATCCTAAGAACTGATTATCAGTGACATATGAACTCCATGTTAAAAGGAGTATTGAGCAGTTCACATATCAAGTTGTTGGATTACTTGGTTGAACAGAAGGAACATGAGCTTGATCAAAACAAATTAAACAGCTAGATAGAATATGCTGCAAATGGAAGAAAAGAGAGTTGTTTTAAGTAACTCAGTCCTTTTAGAAACATTTAGAGCAAAAGCCATCCAAAGTCCTTCCTCCTTATTCCCTTGCTCTTCTGAGCATTTTGCTCTGCACTGGCTGCATTTCCTTCTGTAGCAGCCCCTGTGGATTACAGCATGGCAGAACCTCAAGGTGGCCAAGACGACAGCTGGGCCACTCAGTCCATTTTTTCTATTTGTGGTTTGTTTTTTTGGGTTTGTTGTTTTTTGTTTTTTTTAATGCATATTACTGTGTTTTCTCTTATGGTGATCTCTTTGTTTCGTGCTTCCTATCTGTGGACAAGAAGTATCATAGACTTGTGGGATTCTTTTCCTCCATCACCTCTGGTGTTCAAAAGCAAGTGCCCTTGTATAGGAGTACCACTGCAGTATTGGGAGTAGCAGGAGGCTGGCTTGTAATTGAATGAACCAAGAGAGACTGGGGTGTTTTCCCCCCTCTGTGTGGAACATGTGTGTATGATGGTGAACTGCTAAAGACACTTTACTGACATGCATGTCTTTCAGTTAGTGAAGGAAACTCTGATGGTGAAGTCTGGAGCAAGGGCTGAAAGCAGGGAGATTCCATCCGGACTGTTGTATTGCTAGGACAGTGACCTTTCTCCTGGTGTGACATTGGGAGGCCCAGCAGCCATCTACAGCTGGGTTAAGCTTGCTCTGCTTGGACAGAGGGAGACAGTGTTAATGTGGTTGGACCTGCCCAGTGTACCATAGCTCAACAGTGTGCTATTTTGGGTAGGGTCACACAGAGCGTGATTCGCCTTATCTGTTAGTGGGAAGGATGCTAATCCTCTGGAGGATTTCTGTCATTGTTGTGATGGAAATTGGTCTGTGTTTCCACAAAACAAAGCATCGATGTTTAATACAAAAAACAAAGGTGTGAGGTCTCACTGTGCAGTCCAAACTACTCTTGATTCTGGTCCTTGGGACTGTTCTTGCTGGAGCAGGGTATCAGCGTCTAGAAGAAACCATTTCCTTCACTGTGTGGTGGCTGCTGGCAGCTTGTGTGTTTTGGATCAAAATATAAGTAGGCATATAGGTGTATATATGTGTGTGTGTATATATATATATATATATTCCTTTTGGGGAAAAAAAAACCTTCTGGGTGCCTTTTTCAGTTCTTGATCTACCTGCTACTCCTGCTGTTTCTAAGCTCCAGCAGGCACAGTCTGGGTCTAGTCATCAAACATGGGATGAATAGAGATGGTCCTGTCATGGTGTGTTTTGTGAGGATGCATTTGCAAATGTCAGGGAGTCAGGCTGGGAATCACTTGGTAAGTACAAAAAGGAATTAGCTGGCTACAGTAACTATCCTTCCCTATACCTTAGTCAGCGTGCAGCACGGTGAGTACACAGGAGGTGCATTAAGCCAGTGTAACCAAGCAGAGGAGTAGTTGAATGCAGGGGGATGCTTCAGAGTGGCTTCTCTGGAGAGAATGTGCTAAAGTGTGCCACCTAAATGGTGACTTGTGGTTCTTTAAAACACAACATGGAGTCACCAGTGTGCCCTGTTGCCAGCTGGGCAAGGGAGGGGATTGTCCCCTCTGCTCTGCACAGGTGCAGCCTCACCTTAAGTGCTGTGTCGATTGTCACAGTGTAAGAAGGATATAAAGCTATTAGAGAGAGTCCAAAGAAAGGCCATGAAGATGGTGAAGTGTCTAAAGGGGAAGCCAAGTGAGGACCAGCTGAGGTCACTTGGTTTATTCTTGGAGGAGACTGAGGTCTACAGCTTCCTCATGTGGGGAAGAAGAGGAACAGGTGCTGAACCCTTTTCTCTGGTGATCAGCAACAGGGCCTGAGGGAAGGGCATCAAGCTGCACCAGGGGATGTTTAGATGGGATATTAGGAGATTCTTCACCCAGAGGGTGGTTGAGTGTGTTGGAACAGGCTCCCCAGAGAAGTGGTCACACCACCAAGCCTGTCAGAGTTCAAGAAATATTTGGACAATGCTCTCAGACACATGGTGTAATTGTTGGAATTGTCCTGTGCAGGGCCAGGAGTTGGACTTTGATCCTTGTAGGTTTCTTCCAACTCGGGATATTCTATGATTATGTGACTTATATGATTTAGCATGTACAAGCACAGAGTGAGGAAATATTTGAGACCTTTGCAGTGTGCTTTGCAGAACAGAGTAGAAGATACTTCAGTGTAGCTCATGGTAAGAAGTTTCTAAGGAAAGATTTGCTGTGAAGAGCGTTTTTTAGGAGGCCATGTGGAGGTGCAGAGATGAACATGCTGCAGTTTTTGTTGGCAAGGAGCCTGCCTCTGGCTGACACATCTCTTGGTAGGCACTTGTGACTTCTCGCTTTTTAAACTGGTTAGTTGTATTACGTAGGACCACGAAGAAGATGAAGTACTCTGTTTTCCTTCAGTGATGTTGAAATTAATTAGATTTATTAGATGAAGGGAGAGATATAAGCCACAGGTAGAAAATGTATTCCTGTTCTACTGTATCTAACAAGCTCTTGTTTTTCAAATTTATTACCCTGTGTAATGTTATGCTTTACTAGTCTGGAGTAATTTTAGGAAACTGAGTACTCATTCACTGGCTTCTGCATCCCAATGAAACTCGGTGCTTTGAAAGTGCTTTCTGTTCCACAGAACTCCTGTTCTCTTTAATTTGTTTGGCCTACCATTGCTGTTCCATGCTCTTGCCATAAAGTGGTATGTTAAAACAGGATGCCTTTGTTTGTGCTCAGGCACCACTGTTTTGGGGGCGGGAGAAGCTGGCCAGAGGGCTCAAGTGGCTGGTGCTTACAGGCCCCTGGGGGAACCAGGCAAAATGGACCCCATTCATGGGGCTCTAGTAATAAAGTGTACCTTCCCCAGTGTTTCCCTGCTGTTTTATTCTGGCTCTGCGAGTTGCCCAAGCTGCAAAGGGTGCCTGGCTCTCAGTGCTTTAGGATATTTTGGGTAGTTAGAGTGCCTCTGCCATCTTCTCTGCGCTTTCCAGGCAGCAATGAGGGCATGGAGGTCCTGTGGGGCTGCTGACGACATCCCACTTGTCCCATCACAAGCATTGCTGAATGCAGACTGACCCTGAGCTCATCAAGCACTGGTGGCTGGTGTCTTTTGTCTTGTGCTAAACAGGTTTGGTGAAAGGTGGCTTTTGAGACTGAGTGATCCTCATTGGTGACTCTGGGTAGGTGCAGTGTGATTGCCTTGGCTGTCATCTGCTGCTGCCTGGTCATCTGTCTGGCTTCTGGGCAGTGGGAAGGGAACATGGTAGTGGAGGGCTCCTGCTGTGCTACGTTCAGCGATTGCTTCCCTCTAGGCAGTTTTGGGCTGTCTCATGACTAAACCCTCAGTGTTCTTGCCAGAATGCTGTAGTTCTCAAAGTCCTGTGCAGTTTCACTTGGGAATTGTGGATGTATGATAAAACTCACAGGAGATGGGGACAGGATATCCTCTTTCCTTGGTAAAAATAGCTTTTGTCTAGGGAGGAATCGCAATTCCCAAAAAACTTAACTCAATGCACTGAGCAAAAATGGGCTTGCTGGGGAGCACTTTCTCCAGACTTGCTCATGAGCTTCCAGAAGGTAGGAGTATGGTACCATCTCTGACAACAAAAATGTGTGGAAGAGAGTGGCAAGATGTGGAATATGGGAGAGGAATATTCCATAAAAATAATTTGTTATTGCCAGTGGATTAATTTCTCTGGGGGTTTGGAAATTAGTCTTGGATATTTGGAGCTAAAGGCTAACTGACTAGTGTCTGGGGCTGGCATCCTCTTCAGAAATCAAGACTAACAAAGGGAAAGAAGTGAATACCTGAGAATACACACAATTCTGATGTTAAAATGGACATACCTTGTATTTTGGGAGAGAGGTCGATTTTCTTTCCTACTTTGCAGTTCCCCCTCAAAAGAAATAAGCAACACCCATTTTGAGTTCTGATTATTTACAAAACAGAGCAATTATGTTTTTCTTCCCGATGTTTTATTATCCCAAAATGTAAGTAGGAGGACTTGATGGGAAAACCCATAACCAGGCAGTGTGGGTGAGGGAGCTGGTGCTACTCATGCTGACCCTGTAGTGTTTGCAGCAATGCAATTTGCTGTTGGACCAGCCTGGCTGTAGTCTGTTCTGGAGGTGTAGGGTGACTGTGGCCTGCATTACATTGCCTGACCCACTTTTCAAATCAAATTGGTGTGGTTTAATAATGAACATGTTTCCTCCCGTGTTAACAAATGGTACCCCTGCAGCAGGTACTGGTTCTCACAATGTATGTCGTCCCTGATTCCTTATGTGACCAAGGGAGAACGAACTTACCTGTTTCCTCTTCAATGGTTGCATTTTTACAGACAAAATGATGTAACAGCAGATATCCAGTTGTGACAAGTTTTGCCTGGTGGGTAATGCATACCAGATTGGTTTTGTTACTAAGTTGCTTTAAAAAGGATAGCTGAAGTCAATGATTTGTTTGTTGCTACGTTAGCGAAGAACTCTATCTCAAGTTAATTATTAAAGACTCGGCTCTGTTTGAGTCCATAAGATGTTTTCTTATTCCTTTTTTCCTTCTTGAAAGAAGGTTGTAGTATTGCTAGTTTGGACTATGGGAATTAAAAAATTCAAAATATGAACTGCAGTTCTCTTACTTACTGGTTACCATAGAAATCTAAATAAAGAATGCTCTGCAAATAGTATAAATATAACACTTTGACAGCTCTTACTTTCTTAAAAAGACATGCTGTTGTTCAGATTTCTGTAGTGACTGATCAGTAAGGGCCACTGCACACATCCTATAAGATTGCTGTATAAGTGCTATATTTATACTATTTGCAAAGCATTCTCAGTATTAGAAAACTTATCTGTTACTTATTTTTGATATCAGTTTGTTGTTGAGACTGGCTGTGGTAAATGGGACTAGGAAACGATGCTCTGGGTTCATAGTGGGAGCTGCAAAATGCTTAAGATTTTATGAATTAGGAATGAGTCACCTACAGAACTGTTCCTATTATTCCAGCGAGAAATGCAACCCAGTGACATGGAGAGCAACCACCTTAAAACTACAGATAGAAACTCAGGAAGCAACAAGATGTCTCATTCTCTCTTCTGGTCTAGCTTTCTCACTCAACTTGTTGCATAGCCTGAGGGTGGGGAATGGAGGTGAAATGACTTTTTGGGTGTCTTTGGACTTTGCAGTTGGCATGGTCTCACTCACAGCAAGTCAGTTTGTGGCCTTATATCTTTTTAGGGGCTGAGATTTGTTGCAGAGTGAAACTACTTCAGGTTTCCTCCACTGTCCTTAGGAACACGTATTATGCATTTCTTATCTGGTGGGACCTGATGGTATTTTCAGGACTTTTCATTGTTTTCAAAATAAATAATAAGACATTATTATTTTTTAATAAGTCACTCTGGTTGGTCAGTTTTCTTCTGAGTTTGCTCATCTTATGTAATGTAAATCACTTTCATAGTCCATTTTTCTTTTTAAATTTTTTTTCCTAGGGCTGCTTAGGCTGGTAGTAATAGCCTCCTTGCAGAAAGATGTAAGAATTTTAAGTGATTTTCCATCTGGTGTTGATTTTGGCTTGGAAGAGGAATAAAAATGCTATGCATTTTTACAAAGTAGAGGATTTTTTTTTCTTCTGATAAGTAAAAACAGACTTGAAAAAGCGAAATGGAAATTACACATTGCCAGAGCCAGGTCACCTGCTTATGGCCTTATATCAGAACGCAGATGAGTGAAACCAAAAACTGCACTATGTGATGCATGTGCAAACTGGGGGGTTTGTGAGCAAATCAGAGCTGGTAGGGCTTCCCAGCAATGTAGCTGTACAGCTGAGATGCTGTGCTCTTGGAAGCTTCCAAGTTAGATCTGCTAGTCCTCTGTAATCAACCCAAATACGGTTTCCATGCCTTCATCACAGTCTGGACTACATCGTTTTGTGCGCTGCTTCTTTGGGTGTTGGCATTCCAGTAAGTACTTAAAATCCTGGTGCAGGTTTGGGGAAAACTGGGCAGCAATTCTGGATAGGGAAGTTAGTGTTGCTTTCTTGAATTTTTCTTTTTTTTCCCCCCTGTCTCACCACTCCTGCTTCTCACCTGGCCCCAGCAGCTGTGGCTGCATGAGGTGGTTGGCATTTCTGTCTGCGTGTGTGCTGAGGCTTTTGCAGAACTTGGTTTTGCAGCATTTGTCTGGAACACGTGGATACTGTTTCAATGAATGGGGTGAGGCTCCTTGAGACCAGGGTTTGGAGGGTCTGCTCTTCTTTCTCATGACTGTCATCGTTCGGTGCCACTGGTGCTTGTCTCTTGCTGTCCTTCAGCTCTGTGCTCTGCATGCTGCAGGAATGACCATGGAAGGTGCTTCACCTTTGTGCCTCTCTATTCTGAGCAATGTGCCTAGCTTGAGGTGCCTCCATGGGGAAATCACATCGCTTCCTATGCAGGACTGGTGCCCAAATGTACCTCTGAAAGTGAGCAGGAGTAATGCAGGCATCATTCACCATGGCTGAGACCATTTCCTTTTGAGGTCACAAGTATCTGGGGGACATGTTTATCATTTAATAGGCATTTTTTGATGTTTCAAGTCTTTTTTCTTTATGTCCTGCCAAAAAAGAAATAGTTATTTCAGTAGCAATTTTACAAAACCTTTGTGATAAGAAGCTGACCTGAACTCAAAGTAATTTTTTGATGGATCTGCAATTTTGCTCTTTTTGTGCGTGTGTGTGTGTCCCACTTTCTAAAAACCCTGTTCAGCAATTCTAGTGACTATTGGCTGTGTTTTTAGATGCTTGCAAAAACAGTAGATGGTGGAATTTTAGCTTAGCAATTCTTTCCTTAGATTTGTGCTAATATGGCATTGCATTTCTTTTCCTGTACTAACTCATCAAAATTGAAGGGGGTTCTCGCTAAGGCATAATATGACAAAGAAAAGTTGAATTTACATACAACACTGGAGTTGTGTTGTACCTAAGTTACCCAAGTAATGCTAATTTAATGCACAGATATAATATGTAGCTTGAAATACAGTTAATTGCATTTGAAACTATTTCAGCTGCAAACTAATGGAATGCTTTTTTGATTTCTGTTTTATATATGGTGTTTGACAACTTGTAGCTGATATCTCTGCTGTGTTCCCCTTTTCAAAGGAGCAAAGATTGATGGAACAGCACAGAATTTCTAGACTGAAGGTTGGAAAATAAGGTGAAAATTTGAAAAGTCTCCAGCTTCTGCCTTGAATGAGGGCAGGGAAGGTCAGTGTGATACTCAGCAGTACTCACAAGCCATGTCCAAGTACACAGGACATGCCTTAGCATGGTGTGGAATGAGGAGGTGGAGTTATGCTGCTTTCAGAGAAACAATACTGCTTCTTTCTGTATTTGTTTATTTTTAAATTGCAACAACTTGGAGTGTAAAGTGAAATCACCCAGCTTTGCAGCCTTGCAGCTATATGTAATCCATTCATTTTGGAGCACTGCTGAAAAAGAACTTCAGCTGTTTGGGTACACTGGGAGAAGAGTTCTTATAAACTGAAGAGCATCCTTTCAGCCAAATGGATTTGAGTAAAATGAAAATTAATATTATAGCTGAGCCAGTGAGTTACTGCTAGAAGAGGCAATCCTTATTCATTTAGGGTGTTCTGTGGGATTTTTTCCCCCCAACATGTTGTGCAATGTGGCCCTGCCCTCTTTTTTCAGCCAGTGCTGTGGCTTGATTTTATATATCACTAAGTGTGAGTTAAATACACTGCCTGGATTCATCCTACTCCTTTTGGAGGCTCCTTGAAAGGGTGCCAGACCAGGCACAGGAAGATCAGGAGGTGTGAGAGAAAAAGTTCCCCTGAACTTCCTGTGGTCTGGGAGGCTCAGGGTGGGCTAAGTCCACCAGGTGAGTGGGAACCCTGCTGAACAGAAGCAGTCTGGAAATCTAAACTAAAGCATTTCTAATGAAAGAGGGAAGGGACCTGTTTGCTGAAGAGGAGCTAAACTTGTGTAATTCCATTGTTTCAGGGCACAGTGATGCTGGATTTTTGGGTGCATTGGGTTGTAATTTTTCAGAACATCAGGAGTTTCTTGCAGTAGGGAAGAGATCTATCTTGCTAGCTGGAATTACCCAAATTGAAGACAGGCATGAAATGCAGTAGTGGGTATTCATCTCCATTTAGCTTCATAGAAGGTAAAAATGCAGCTTTCTGCTCTTAAATCCTTAATACCTTGCTGTGTGTATCACCATTGCTGTTGTTTCTGATCCATGCCTCAGTCAGATACTGCTTGTTTTATGCCTGTGTTGTGGGTGTGAATTCCTAGAGGTGTTAGTCCTCTGGGTTTCCTTCCAGGTGTGATGAGGAAGCAGCTGATCCCTGCTGCATGCTCTCAAGAGACAGTGCTGTGAGAAATTGCCTCTTGCCTCTACAGAACCTCCAGCAGCAAAGTGGTTACTGGGCCTATTTTACTCACCCTGTGTTCCTCTGACAAAGTAAATATACACTAATTATCCTGTTGTGATTACATGGTGCAATTTCCTTGGTCATTATGTGCCACTGCCAGCTTAACGACCTTTGACACCAGTTTGGAGTTTTGCAGACATCAGACATCAGTCAGAAAAGAAAATGCTGCAAAGCATGAGTGGACCTTGAGGAATAGATGTTTCTAATACTCCTCCAGCATAAGCATTGGCAGTCTGTAGTTTCTGTGCTGTGGAAGACTGCTGCAGCTGGTGTGGGGGTTAAGTCAGTCATCACACTGCCAGCTCGTCTGAGAGCTGGGCCTGGCCGTGGGGTACTGCAGCAGCATCTCTAGAGAGAACAAGATGTGCATGAGCTCAGGTCTTTCGCTTTCTCCATGAAAGATTTATCAGTGTTGGATGCTTTTGAAAAGCCTGTACAAGTAGATGGTTGTTTAGCTATCAACAAGCCTGTTGATGATTATTTAGTAATTGTAGGTGTTGTCATGTAAGGATTGGTTTATTCCTGTAAGACACCAAGCAACTTCTGCAGCTGCTAAGTGGAAAGTGTGACTCATGACACCTTAACAATTGATCAGTCTTGAGCTGCTTTTACTGTTTCTTCATCTAAACCAAGAAGTTGACTTAGTTTGCTGCGTGTTTGCTCACAACTCAACCCGTGTAGTGATATGAGTGAAGATTAAACCTGCCCTGTTTTGAAACATCTTGCTGGCGGAAATTGCTGCTTTGAATTGCTGTGTTGAGCACTAGTGAGCTGCTGCAGTAGTTGCTTGAAAGACTATCTCTGACCCTTACATGGCCCAGTCACTGACTCAGATATATACATTATCTAGTATTTTGTAAATTGTTCAGCCTCAGATTTATTGTTGTTCACAGATGCATTTCACCAAACAGAGCAACTAAAAGGATTGCTTTAGAAGAAATGCACTGAGGTCAGGACCATTTATAGACCTTTGGGTTTTCTGTGAGTTAAGATTTATCCTAATATTAGCTTTGGGCGTCATTAAAATGGAGGTATTTATTATTTGCTTATTCTTATCCCTTGGAATGTTGAAGTTATACAAGAGATTTGTCCTGTTATTAGCTAGCGTAAATTGCGGCTTTGTTTATCACTTAGAACAAGCAATCTTTATGTAGGTGCTTTTTGTTTGTTTTGTTGTAAAGGGCCTGAAATGAAGGAAAACATAAGAGCACAAAATAACAGTGTAGCTAAGTTTTACTGGTAGTAGTGCGTACTTGCATGTTATCTTTTGTCAGTGTCTCTGGATATGTTTTGCAGACTTTCAGCAAGCCTCTACTGTCTTGGAAATTAGGACAGGTGACAGGTAGGTGACAGTAGGTTCTGCACTCCATTTGCCTGTGTAGTATGGGGAGGTTTGGCTGAATTCCTGAAGATCTGTCTTATCTTGCAGGGGCTGTGGTGTAAGAATGGTTAGTCTTAAGTCTCCTCTGGGTGTTAAGATAGTTTTGTCTGTGAGTATTAGGTCACTTTGGTTTCCTTTGTGTCTTTTCATGTCTCCTTTACTGGTTTGTCACTTTTTTTGGATCTTGCTATGGTTCTCTGTTTGGAAGTCATGGAGAGAACTCCTCCAGCTCTGTTTTGTGCACAGGTTATACCTTGATTGAGGGTCTCCAAGCATCAAAACAAGTTATTAATACATTTGTAGAGGATGTTACAGAGTCTCTCTTCCAGGTTGTTCTAAGACACCTGTCAAGAAGACACACATACTACATGTGCTGGTTGTGATTTCAATTTAGTTTGTAAACCACCCTGCTAAGAGTTTAAGCAATTTGTATAAAGCTCCTCTCACTGTAACTAGTAAAATAAAATCCCAGATCTCTGTGCTGTTACTCTGTGTTTAGCCTCAGCTATGATTTTTCACTAGCTTAATATTTAAAGAAATCTTGTAAATGACACTGGGTCAACTGATAGGTAAAAAATAAATACAGATGCTCATATTACATAAGTTGTATCCTAGTTAATACAGCTGTATGGTTGTGTTTGCTTTTACTGTACTTAAGTGTGGGTAATTCAGCCCAAGGAAGTCTGAGGTTTATTGTCATTTCTGATGTTCTCTTTATTGTGCAAATAAGATGTTCTGATGTTCCCTCTTATTGTGCAAGTAGAGGCAACGTAATCCTTGCTAAAAGCACATCTCTGAACAAGAGATAGAGGGTTGAGAAGGAGGTTCTAAGTGCAAAAAAAAAGGATCAGATCTTTTAGCACTATCGGGTGAAATAAAGTCACTTGTTCAAAACCTTTTAAAGTATCTCTCTTTTTCCAACTGTAATAACTGTTGTTATGTTGCATGTCCTCCAGTAATCACTGTCACTTTTTTCTTTTTACATAAAACTTGATTACCACCTTTACTGTGGACAAGGCCCTATTGTATCTAAGTACTGGAGAATAAGCCACTCTGTGTGTCATGGGGAGTGTCTGCAGTGAAATGATGTGTGTGGGGGAGATTTCTTTAGATACAGTTTCTGATATTATTTACTCAGTAACTTTTAAAATAAGATTTGCTGGAGTAACACACAAATTGGAAGAAAAGTGTTTTAAACAGTTATTTTTTAAAGGAAGTTCATTTGTTCTAAACATGTAAAGGCAGTACAGTGTTTTAAATGTTTGTTATTTTGTATCTTTGTCAGGCAAAGACAACCTTTGACTAAGTTGGCTTAAAATACACCATTGGTCTTGTTTTGTGCATCAGAAACTTGATGTTAATTGTGAAGCAACAGTTGTGCTTTTAGAATGAAAAATGGTAAGCAGAATTTTTAGTCACTACTTAAAACCAACCCTTTTCTCTCAGCTAGAGAAAATGCAGCATATGTTTGGAAAGAGCAGACTGCTATGCTGTGTATTTGTATTTACAGGCAGATGCCCTTTGTTTAAGAATGAAGTTTTAAAATAGTTGGCTAGATTATCTGCAGTGTACAGTTTGGCTTCTCGCTTGTTGGATGGCACTGGAGTTCAGAAAGGGCAGGAGAAGACAAATGTGCTTACTGGCCACAGCCTGGGCTGCTGGGGAGGCCTGGCAGCACCTTGGGCCTCTGTGTGCCTCTATTGGGTACACTTGGCAAGATTTTGGTAGTGGAGGGCATCAGGGGTGGCATCTGTGGAAGCTGCCAGGAGCTTCCGCTGTGTCTGACAGAGTCAGTGCCAGCCAGCTCCAAGAGGGACCCACCACAGGCCAAGGCTGAGTCCATCAGTGATGGTAGTACCTTTGGGATGGCAGATATGAGTGCAAAAACTGTGCAACACCAGTAGCAGGTAGAAGCTAGCAGTGAGAGTACATGTAGCAGCTCTGCAGACACCAAGGTCAGTGCAGAAGGAGGGGGGGGAGGTGTTCCAGGTGCTGGAGCAGAGATTCCTCTGCAGCCCGTGGTGAGGCAGCTGTGTCCCTGCAGCCCATGGAGGTCCACAATGGAGCAGAGGTCCACCTGCAGCCATGGGAGACCCCATGCTGGAGCATACAGGTGCCTGAAGGAGGCTGTGACCACATGGGAAGCCCATGCTGAAGCAAGCTCCTGGCAGGACCTGTGATCCTGTGGAGAGAGGAGCCCACTCTGGAGCAGGTTTGCTGACAGGACTTGTGACCTTGTGAAGGACACATGCTTCAGTGCCTGCAGGACTATGCCCTGTGGAGAGGGACCCATGCAGTTCATGAAGAACTGCAGCCCTTGGAAGGACTCAGGTTGGAGAAGTTGGTGAGGTGCTGTCTCCTGGGGGTGAGACCCTGTGCTGGGGCAGGGGAAGAGTGTGAATAGTCCTTCTCTGAGAAAGAAGGAGCAATAGAGAAAACATGTGGTGAACTGACCACAGCCCACATTCCAGTCCCTCGGCACCACTGTGGGAAGGAGGTAGAGAAAATGAAAGTAAAGTTAAGCCTGGGAAGAAGGGAGGGATTGGAGCAAGGTGTTTGATGATTTGATTTTATTTTCTCAATTTGACTTGTTTCCCTATTCTGATTTGACTGACAATAGATCACATTAATTTCCCTAAGTGGAGGTTGTTTTGTCCATGATGGGTAATTGGTGAGGGATCTCTGCCATTCCATATCTTGATCCAGGAGCTTTCTCTCCCCTGTCCTGTTGAGGAGGTCCGTGATAGAACAGCTTTGGTGTGCACCTGGTGCCCAGCCAGTGTGAGTCCCCGCATAGAGACCTGGCTTTGGAACAAAATATGCTAATTTGAGGGAAAAGAGGATTGTCATTTTCTTTCAAAGTTACCCCTTCAGAAGTCTCTTTGTTCTTTTTAATGTCAGCACTGATCTATCTCAAAATTAGTGAAGAGAGGAGGTGGTTTAGGGTAATGTTTTATTACCTGATAGCCTCTCCATTTTGGACAAGCATAAGTAATTACAAATAAGGCATCAGAACATATGCTGAAACTAGGCCAATGGCAGAATTCAAACTATTTAAAAATGTTCTTTACCAAGGAGGGAAGTGGACATGACCCTGGCAAGGAAATGCTGTCTCCGGTCTGGGAGGGTCACTGTCCATTGCACCTGAGAAGAGTAAACATGCCAGATGACTTGAGTAACGTTTATTTCCTCTCTTGGGGTCTGTTTTATTTAAGCCATCATAATAGAAATTTTTACTTAGCTTATACAAAGCACAGTCGCTTTCCTGGCTGTCAGAAATTGCAGAATTGGCTCAGTTATTACAGCACTGTAGTCAGATACCTTAAGCTTACTCTTACCCTTAGCTACTCCATTCTCTTAAGTTTGGAGGCTGTGTTTTTGCTGACTGTACCAGCCACATCAAAATTGTGTTAAATTTAAGCATAATTCCTCATGTGCCTGTAAGATGACCAACAAAGAAGGATGTAGTAATCTAATGGTCTTCTGCCAGTCAGCAATCTCTGCAGTGTATTTTGCATACTGGTATCCCTAATTAGGACTTTATCTTCTGAAGTAGTATTTCATTGAGTATGGTGCCCTTTTAAAAGTATTCTCTGCTGCTTTAATACAGTGATCTTGCAAAAAGATGAGCAGCAAAACCTGTGTTACAGGAATACTTGCTGAATAGCAATAACTGTTTTTTTAAAAATCCTCTTTATTAAGGTTTAAACATACAGCAGCATGCTATATGTAATTATGTGCTATAGTAATTATGGATTTTTTTTTTTGTAAGTAGAAATAGGTTTGACTTTAAATTTCTTTTAGGAGACTATCTTTAAGATAGTTCACAAGCTGCTTGTTGAAAGTACAGGCAGAAACAGGATAAATTGGAAAGATGATTGGTAATAAATATGCCAGGAGGTCAGATGGCAGGTGATGACTGGCATGGACACACTGAGAATTTTAAGGCATCCTCTCAAGTCAGGTTTTTAAACAGATACCTGTCTTGGCATATTATATGGAAAATTATTTTAAGGAATTATTTGTTTGTACATTGATTTCTCTAAAGATTTTATGAATACCTGGCTTAAATGGGTATGTAATTGAAAAGGAATGCAGAAAACCCACTGGTCTTAATTATGAATACAAGGTACAGAATCCTAGCTCCACTGATTTAATTTGGAACAGTTTTTGCCTGCTAATTACTGCTATGAACAAGGTTTTCCCTGCAGTTCCACCAAGCATTCTTCATTGATTTAAGGTTATGCCTAAATTTTTATGACTGAAAGTACCTTTGTGGCAGAACACTTCCCTTGTTTCTGTTACATTTTCTTAACTTCAGCTGCCTTTGAACTATAATATTGGTGCTTTCTCAAGCTTTATCTTTGTTTCTGTTCTAATATTATTGCAACTGTTGCATAAACTGTTCAATTTGCAGGAGCACTGTCACCTCTGTCAGGTAAATGCTTCTCTGACCAGGTATCCAGTGTATGGGGAATTGTGTGATGTTTCTCCAAGTGAAACCTGCTGGCTGCTTCTTGTAGTCTGTCTCCTGCATCTGCTGAAGCTCCCAGGACTTCTGCGTATTGCTCAGCCTGGCTGATGTTTCTGACATAAGGTGTTTCTTTTAAAATGCTTGCTACTGTGGGCAGCAAATGTCAGAAACTTCTAGAGCCTTGGAGGGGGCTTTTGCATGACCGATGTCGGGATGACCCTTCCCTTTCTTTCCCAGCTCACAAGGAGCAGGTCTGTCCCTGTGCTAGCTATTCATCCTTCTTCAGAGAATGAGGATGATCTATTTGGCTGTGCTGAAATTAGATCAGGATTCGTGGATTTCTGTAAGCTTCTGATGTTACTCCAATTAAATTTCTTCTTTTACTTTTTTTCCCACCCTTCTATTTTTAAACAATACTGAAAAAACAGAGTGGGGAGGGAAGAGTTGAGCATACTGGTTACATGTGTCATCCAAACCATTAGGGCTGGCAGTGCTCCTGGCCTGTCACATGTGCCAGATGTGACATCTTTCAACAAAATTTAAAAGCATGGTGAAAGATTATGGCCATAGTTTCACATCACTCTGGACTACTCCAAAATTAATGTTTTAAAAGCTGTTAACAGCAACTGTTCAAGGGTGTCAGTCCATCTCCTTCAAGCTATTACAACACTCTGTCTCCTCATCCCTGGCATTCTTCTGGCCCCTTGTCCAATCTGATTAATTTGAGGACCTAGCTGAAAACTAATCCCTCAAAGAAGATGCATCTTTGTGACCGTGTCTCTGTGATGAGGAGGTGGAGCCGGTCTAAAGGCCGAGTGCTGCTGAAAAGGACAGTTGGCTTAAATCAGTGTAGATGTAAAACTGTACAGTTGCTGTCACTCTGCTGGCTGTGGAACAGCAACTCTGACTTTTACTTTCTGCAGCTGAATGTATGTGAAATGATTCCTTGTGAGCACTGCCTGTTCATACATGGATTTTAACTTGTTTAGTCCGGGACTGTGTTCTTATTTAAGTTCTGCCTGCATGAAATAAAAGACTGTTCCAGCTCTTGTTCTTGCATATTTCAAATTTATACTGAGCTTAATTATAATACTAAATTTCACTGTGGCTTTTAACTATGGGAGTAAGTTAATTTTAAATTGAGTTAGCTGGTCTTGCAGGTGTGTAAAATGTGTGCCTGTGTCCATTCACATGCATACTTCTACATGTGTATATACACGTACACACTCTTATCTCTGACAGGAAGTCTTGAAATTGCTAGTTCTCCATCAGTAGCTCTGAGAATAACCAGCTTCCAGGTGGGGAAACTGGAAAAAATGGGAGTTATTATTCTTGCCATATGTGACTTCAGCAGAGATTGTAGATGCTTACTTCACATACTGCTTTCCAGCTACCTCTGGCACCATTTAGGTTCTGAAGGATCTGATGAAAAATTTTAAAGTTTTTGACTTTCAGGTGGTCCCATTTCAGCTGTCTGTGTTCAACCATGGTGTGTGACTGGTCAGTGATTTTTGTTTCCTAGAGCTGTAATTCTGCACTGAACACTAACCAGTTCCACTTGGAGGTGACCTGTGAGGAAAATTACTCTTGAACTACAAAGAGTTTTGGATATTATTTTTCAGTTGTGGCACAGATCTCAATCTAGGTTTGGTCGCTAAATTTCCTTCGATTTACTGGAGGCCTCCTCAAGACCTTTATCAGCATTTCAGTTCAATTCGTTGTCATATGCTTTGCTTCTTGTTGTAGAGCACCTTCTTTTTGATTTCATAATGCTTTACATCTTTTGTCACAGTTGAGCCAGAGAGGATCAGTACATAGACAGCCCCAGAACTCTCCTGTCCAAACCAGCTTCTAGTCTTTGTCAGTACTCATTTTGGAAGCTATCCAGTCCTGCTGTCTCTCTTCAAGAGGTTACTGTGATAAATGAAAATTTAAATGTTATAAATACCTTTCATTGTTAATTAGGAAGTTCCTGTTAACAGTTNGTTTCAAGCACCTGGTTGGAACAACTGCCGAGAATATGTAAATGAAAGCTATCTGTAGCCAAAGGACCACCACTTCGAGAGAAAATGTTGTTTTTACTGTCCCTGGACATCAAACGAGCCATCTAAAGACTACCATCGTGACGGCACAAGTAAGGTGACTCTATAAATGCAGAATTAATTCTAGCCATGAGTTGCAGAGTCCTCCTCCGGCGGCTACACCTGGATTTTTCGAGCCTTTCATTGACTTCCTGGAGTTGCCTGTGAGGCTTGGAAGGCCTGGCCCTGACTGCATTGCACACCGCAGACAGGATCATCACAGCCTCCTCCTTCGAGTGGCACAGGCTTAAACCCAGACGGGTCCCCTCCCTGCCTTGCTTTTCTAATAAAGAGCTGCATCTCTGAATAAAGGCTTCGGCCCTGTTCATTACAGTTACATTTTTTTGCTGTACTGATTAATTTAACTGTTTTCAGTAAATGTGACCACCTGTGGCTACTGCTGACCTTCCATTCCTGCAGTACCTCCAAGCAAAATGCCAAACATAGCTGGCATTCTTGAAATCGGGATGCTAGGACAAAGCACTGCAGTGCACATCCAGGGCAGTCTTTGGGGGAAAAAACCCTGCTTCTTATTCTGTCTTAAAATCAATTTGGGCACACAGTTTTAGGAGATGAGATTCCTCACTGGGGTTATATATGACACTCCTTGGTTTCTTATTGACATAGATGGTTCTGCATAAATTGGGAAAAATTCAATGTAATTCTCTGGAATTGAGGCCTTAATAAAACAAAGGGATGACAGGAGGTTTTACTGCACAGCCAGAAATTGTAGGGATCTAAGTGAGCTAGAGCAAGGCAATATTATTAGTTAAGAATTATTAGGGAGTTTTTGTTGCTTCCTCTTGGAGCATCTGGCAACAGCTGCTTAAATCAGGTCTGCTCTGAGATGGCATTCCTGTCTTTCAATGAAAGGGGTTCAGCAATGTACAGGCTATTTTACTGAAGACTCTCCAATGTCCAATGTTGCAGTGAAATCTTAATTTCTGTGGTTTGACTTTTTAGTATTGCCACCATGCATAAATATAACCATTTGGTTGCTTAATTGTGTGATGGCCTGTAGGAAAATTTCCTTTCAATTCAGGAAGAAATTAATTTAAAACCTTTTGATTTAATACAGACATAGATGCTTCTCATGTGTTTTGTAAACGAGCTTATTTAAAAAAATAAACACAACTCTTGTTAATAAAAATTAGGTCTTAAAACCTTAGGAATGGAGACCTTGGAAAGAACATAAATTAACATATTTGGCGCAAAGCAATATAGCTAATAATTGTTCTGCAGTATTACTGTTGCTCTTCTGTTAAATAAACCACTTTTAAAGTGATTGTCTTTTGGGAAAACTTCCTAATCAATATTGGATCCTTATTTTATTTATTTTATGGATAAATGCCACATCAGACTTGTGAGCATATATTGTAGTTCTTGGAGGTGTCATCATACATGAGCAGAAGTTGTTACTGAGAAATGCCCACTTTTTTTTTTTTTTAAAGTAGAATTGCTGATTGCAGTCTTAGGGCATGTGGTGGTTTGGATATGATGATTTGTCTGCAATTGTTGGAAAAGATTTTTCCAATTAATTAAGAGTATGCTTGCATGTTGCAGGGTAGAATATGGCTAAGCTTAGAGGAATAAACTCTTGAAGCCAAAGGATGGTAAGGGAAAAACTTTGTATACCTTTGGGTAAAGATGTAGTTAACGCTGTTCTGCAGTTTGAGTCATACTACGGAGAATGGGAACTCATTTGTCCATGCAGGAAGCAAGTGTATGATACAGGACCTACTTCTCTGGCGTGTAAGTACCAAATTTCTTGTCATGTGACAGCCATTCTTTGAGTTTTTTCTTTAGATAGTGGTTCTCTGGACCTTTCTGTAGCTGATAAATTTGTATCTTCTGTCTTCCCAATTTCCAATTTTTCCCAACCTGGAAAAAGTATTTTTTCCTGTTGTTTCTAGAATAGTTAATTATCATTTTCTCAGGAGAAACTGTAGGATCTCTTCTGTCAGAGGCCTCAATTTGGTTTAAAAAAAGGCAGTAAAAACAGTAGAAATAAATATAGATTTTAGCCTCATTGCAGATTTTAAGACAGTATGAAAAATGTGAGCATGTTTTTTGAAGATGATTGGCAAATTAATCTCATTCGTTTCATCAGGTGATTGCACCATTAATAGAGTTCCCTATCAGAGGTAGTGAATTGAGAAAATACTGCATAGCACTAGAACTGTAGTGTTAAGTAAAAAAAAGCTGATAAAATATTTTTACTTCCTTAAGAGATCAACCCTAGATAGTGAGTCAGCTCACCAGCAATGATGATTAATAAAGGAAAAAGCTAACCAAAGATTTTTTCTGTTAACCACCAGTTCTTCTGAGGAAGAAATAATTCCAAGTATGATCTGACCCTGTTTGGTTAAAAAAACCAACAAACCAAACAAAAAGCCAGCCCAAAAGCCCCTAAACCCCAACAGTTGTTATATTTGAGGTGATAGAGACAGAACAGGTGTGATAGCTACTTCTAATAGTGGTTTTGCCTTAGTTCTGTTAAGCATGTGTGCAATGGTCTATTGCAAACTTTTCATAGGCTTGCATAAGCTCTTCCAGTGTGGGGCAAAAAAGTGCTGTGATTTTTTTTTTTATTTTGTCCCACGGCAAACCAGAGTGATAGAGAGGCTTGTAAGGTAGATGAGATGATCCCTTTTTACAACTGAGCACATATAGGCAAAAAAAGTTTTGAATATGTTGCCCTGGTGTTCAGAATCGGTATGATTTCTGTTAGTACATGTTGTTGAAATTAGAAATTCTTTATTGTCTTTTAGCTAGCTTTGAAGCCAAAATTATGAGGTCTTGTAACAGCATCATTAAAATTGATTATGACTGAAACTGGAGAGAGACATGAGCCTTTATTATGTCTTTTTGTTTTTTTAGTGCAGTCATTTTAGGCATGCACTTGGAGAGTCTGCATTAATGAATGTAGTGTCGTCTCTTGCTAGATCAGCTTTCCTATACAGATTTTCTCGGATATATGATAAAAATGTAAAAGAAATAGTGTACAACAGCACAGATGTGAGACAGAGATGTGCCCTTCCAATGGCACATTAAATCTGCAGCGTGAATGGATGCCTGGGCTAAGGCAGAAGCTGTGTGAAGGCCAGGCATGCTGGCAGAGTGGCTGAGTAAGCAGGGTGCAGAAAGGCAGAGTGTGCCAGAAAAGCCAAGCTGGCGTTGCCAAGTGCCTTGTGTTGTGATATTGGTTATCTCTGTGCCTTGCCCTGGAGGGGTGGGTCTCAAGGGTGCTCTAATAGGAAGCACTTTGTTGTGTACAGCATAAGCTGTGGAAAGTACTGAAGAATATCAAGAAGGATTGTGGAGAATTAAACAGTGATAATAGTATTCAGAATAGGAACATAACTTGAGTTACTGGGAGAATTTGCACATAAAACATAGGTGATAATGCCTTTCTAAAAAGGAGGTGACTTGCAAATTCAGATTCTCTTTTAGCTTTGCAGTGCACGTTTAATAACCTGTCTTCATTCAGGCAGAGTTATAAGTGAAGGCTGAGTGTGGCTCCGTTTTAATTTGTCCTAGTTTAGCTAATGCTTTGAGAAATTGTCTTAATGGTGAGAAAGTACATCTCTTGGGAAGTGTCAACAAAGGACTGCCTTTTTGGGAAACTGTTCCTGGTTTGTGGAGCTCTTGAGCTGAGCAGATGATGTAATATTTTCATGTGATCTTGTGAGAGGGTGTATTGCATTTCTGTGTCCCTATTTCTTCTGTAACTCCTTGTCCTGGTTTGCTGGGTTTGACTTGTTAATGTATATGCAGAACCTGAGGTGGAGAGAGAATTACTAAAGAGCATGCTTGAGCCCTGGAGGGGGAAGGATGACTTAAGCTAAAATGCTGCCTCCATATCCCATGGGTATACTGTGTGGTAGAGTGACTGGATCTCCTGCATTATTCATTGCCTCTGGCTTCTACTGTGATGTGGGTGTTTATCACATGAATAACTGTGCCGTGGGTTGCTGCAGAAGAGGTGTGTGTGTGACCTGAATACTCATCACCCACAGGTCTGTAAGTGACAGAGAAAACCTGGTCTCTGTATGGTGTGTCTGCTAAGACGTCTCATCATTTGGAGATGTTTTTCTCCCTAGGCAGCTTATGGAAGAGCATCTTTAGTTGCTTCTAGCCCTCATGGTTGGTCTCTGTCACATATATTAGCTTTCAATTCCTTCTTTAAAATTTGATGCCTGTGTGAAAGTTATTCCTAAGACATATTGGAAAATTGTTCAGCTAGCCATGCTGCACCCCCTTGTGCTAAGAATAATATTTTTTGAGAGAAATTCCAGACTACTTTGTTTTCAAATATTGATTCAAGTTTTTGTTTTCCCTTTTAAGGTTTTTTAAATTCTTTTTAACTCAGCTGCTTAAGTGTTTTCAAAGCATACTTGTTTTGCTCTGAAGTGCTATCATCAAATTGTGTGTTGGGCTTTTGCAAGCTCTAAAATTCGGGTCGGGACAGATGAGGAAACAGAAAATATGGTTTGATTGCCATCCGCTGGGGGAAAAACATGCTGCAGTGGTATTTGATTGAAGAGTTGCTGTTGAATGATAACGTACCCGTGTTGATCGTGCTGTGCTTTTGGCATAATATCCCAGATAGTGTCAGCCTCAGCCCAGATGTTTGCTCAGTTTCGTACTAGCAGGAATTGTCTGGTTCTTGTTGTGAGTCACGATTGCAGCGATACTGAAAGCTGGAGAGGAGTGGACTTAGGGACAGAAAGGGGGATACAAGGCTTCGTTGTGCTGCTGGGACAGTGCTCAGCACATTGCAAACTTGCTTCAGCAGAGCCCTGAAGTGCGGGAGCTGTGTTCTGGGTGTTTCTAAGCTCCCCCTATTCCAATGGCTTTTGCACATTGGATGTATGTGTGCTGGGACCTCACACCAGAGCAGCATGTGTCTCTGAAACAGCTCCTTGCCCTGGCTCTCTGGTTCACCCTTAGGAAGCTGAATTACTCACTAGTGAAAATACCAGTTCTCTTGGGCTGTAAGTGTAAGGTATTTCCATGAAAGTTTTTAATGGTAAGATAGTATGATTTATGTGTAACTATAGCAGCAGAACACAATTCAAAGTGGGCTTTTTGGAGTGCACAATATGACAGGATCATGTGAGCTGAAGCCAGTGCTGTGCACTGGGAGATGTCATCCACTTCAAGGCTGAAGATTAATTCTGCTGCAGTGTCACCCAGTACTTTGCTTTCTTCTGATTTGATGTCTGTGCAGCACAGTTCAGCAAACAGTAAGAGTTGAGAAAAGCAATAAGTCATGCAGCCAGAGGACTGAAGTAATACCCTGGTGTTTGGGAGTAGTCACTGGCACTGTGAAGATCTGCATAAGTGTTTTGAGTAAATGGTGAGGAGGATTTGCTAAAATGAAAATACAGTTTTGGGCCAGAGTGGCATAAATGTTTTAGTCCTACCCACATGTGCCGCCTTCTGTTCAAAACTTTAAAAGGAAGAACAAAAACCACATTTCAATATCTGCTTTGAATATTTTTAAATAAAAGAATCACTAAAATGAAGGGAGGAGACCTTAGTATCCTTCATAAATATTGAGACTTTCCCTCCTCACAGTCTTCTCTGCAGTGACCCCTTGGTCAGTCTTCACTGTGGGGAGTGGGGAGCAGGAAGCAAAAAACATGTGCCCGTGTCCCTGGGGGACCTGAGGCCTCCACCTACCCTTTCCAGGACGGTATCCAGAAAATGCTTTTTAACCTGGAAGGGGTAGAGAGGGACCCCTCCTGCCAATAGTGGAACACCAAATCTCTTCAGTTTTGTTGGACTTGTCAGGGTTCATAAATAAAACAGTGCCATGTGCATTTCAGTGTTTTATCCACTAATTGTGAAAGAAACGCTTCTTCCTGACCTTCAAAAGTTTGGGAAGGTAAAACCATGTAAATGATGCAATTTTCCTTTTGGCCCTCTAGGGCAGTAAGTGAATTAATGTGTTTGATGCTTCTTTCTGTGGATTCAGCAAAAACTACTGCCAAAGAAGGTAGGATGCAGAGAAAGGTAGATGCTAAATAGTAGCAAGGAATTCTTGGGGTGTGACAGCAGCCTTCTCCTCCAGCCCATCTTCAATTAGGTTTTTAGCCATCATTATGTTATGTGAGTCCCCTGTGGTTGTCATGCTGTTTTGCTGAGGTTTGTTTGTTTTAAAACTATTTCCAGACTAAGACCCCTAGAAGCCTCATAAAAAATGAAGCTGTCCTCCTCTCCTTTTGGAAACAAACCCCAGCAGCCCAGGTTCTTGGGTTGGTTGCCTGAGGCTTATTTCTAGGCTGTCTGATGGACTGAGGTTAGATACTGTTAATGTACCTTCTAGAAGGACAGAAAATATATATCCCTAAAATAGATGGCCGTGCTGTACTTATTAATTATTGATGTTACATTGGATGACTTTTTTCTTCTATTAAGAAATTGGAAGAAGAGGTGAGTTTTAATGGAGGAATATGTAGGATCCTGGGATTCCTGTTTAAAAGACAATTTAAGGCAGAGCTCCGAGTCTGATAATGTGAATGTGGCAAGTCTGCATGTCTGTGCATGCAGAGGAAGCTGCAGTATGAAAACTGTCACCAGTTTTGTTCTGACACCAGTTCACTCAGCTTATGATGAATACTGTACATATGTAATATCCTCAATCTCACACATGAGTTCATAGCTGTGCTTCCAGTCTAAAAGTGCAGGAATTGTGAAGTCTGTAGTTATTTTTCCCAAAGCAACTGGATTCCTGCTGACTTTGATATTACTGCACCTTTCCACCCTCCCCAACAAACAGGTTTGCAGTCAGATAGCAAGATATAGCCATTACTGTAATGGATACAGGAGGAGTGCTCCAGAGTGATAGAATTCTTAGAATTTGTTTTCCCTGATTCAAATAGATGGATTTATTTTCATATAGAGTGAGTTTTCAATGTGAAGAAGTGGAAGACTATCTGCTGCTCTCCCTGGACAGATATGCCACCCCCAGGTCCAGTCTGGCTGCTCTTTTCTGCAGCCCATCTGAGAAGCAGCTGCCCATTGGGCAGGGGAGAAGATGAATATTTTTGATTTTTTATTTTTTGTCAGTTTTTAGATGTAAGTGGGTTTAAATCAGAGTTTCTCATTCAACATCAACAGAAATGTCTGAAAATCATGCTGGTGCAGGTTATTTTATTATTTAAGGACAAAAAGAAAAATACTATGCTCTTGCTGAGCGACCCACTGTTTATCTAGTGTGTATGCTTCAGGAGAAAGAGTTACTAAAGTGTAGAACTGATTTTGGTACTGAATGACTCCAGCTGGAATTTGGTGGTTGCAAACTTGCCTCTTTTGTATTGACCTGAACTTTCAAGCTCCTTACCAATAACAAGGAATTGGAAAGGAGAGCTGTAAAACCAGCTAAGCTTCATATCTGTTAGCAGGAGGCCACCAGGCACAAGCACAGACTGCAGTGGGGAACAAAATAAAAACTGCAGTGATTCCTAGGTTGCTGAATTCCTGCTAAACCTCAAGAAAGTAGATTTGCCTTGAGTTTAAATGTTACAAATGCATGGGGAGTCTATCAGATAGATGTCTGTCTCTGTTTTGAGACACCTACAAAAGTAGGCTTTGCTCTAGCTTCTCAAGAAGAGCAATAACTCCCAATTTTTTTCTATGCTGACTGGTGTTTTCTGTTTGGTTTTATTATTTCTAGCTGATACTCTATAAAGTGCTCAAGATCAGGTTTCACACTGGCTCCTGTGACATCACTTCTTTTGTAGGCTAGGTGAGGACAGGATTGCAGGTCTGTGTCCTATGAAAATCCAAGTACTCAGAAATCCCACTTCAAATATATGTAGCTATCACCCCATTTTTGCAAAAGAAGAAAATAAGGACAATTTCATTTTTTAACTTGCACCTATTATTACCTCAACCAGCCAGTTGTTTATTTCACTAATGGTATGTTACTATTTTGTCATCTGTGGGCGTTAAACATTTGCTAATTACTTCTCTCCTAAGGATATCAGTGCCTGCATGTTATTTGCCTTTCAATTTTGTGCTTTTAATAAAGTCCTAAATGAGTTATTTCTGCTTGCATCAATCTGGGAGGCTGAGCTGGCTACTCTGGTGGCCATCCGAGCCTTTCTTGAAATATGAACGTGTATAAACAGGATGAGAAAAGATTCCTCTCTTCATTTTCAAGTCTGCCAATTTTCAAGGCAGGCAATGTGGTAAAAATGTGGGTGGAGAAGTGGACATTTTCAGCAGGATTCAGGGGACGGGAAAAACACTCAGGGTGGTGGATTCTCAACTGGGAAATAGAAAATGTTGGGTGTGTGGCAGCACAGTTTCAGGAATTTATGCCATCAGTGTTAAGATCCTATTTGGTCAGAGGTCAGATGTCCATTGATGAAGCTTTGTTTTGCAATTTTCTATTTGCTATTTTGATGATGAGGCTGGTCATTCCTACGTTTGAGACCCATATTTTGTATTTCAGGCTTTTGTCTGATCTCAGAACTGACAGCTGACCTTATCTTAGTTCGTGTCGAAAAACTGCCTCCTTTCAGGAGACAAAAGATTTGAGTTTGAGATTATTTTATTATCTTTGAGCTTAGTGAATTGTCTACTGTTTCAGTTGCAGTTACTCTAGGCTTGGTTTAGAACCAGTTTGATATATAGGATGGAAACGTTAACTATAAAAATGGCAGTGCCATCTGACAGACAGATGCATCTTTTTGATTATGTTGGGAAGAAATCCTTTAAAATTATTTGGAAAAGCTGGCATATATGCTCAGCCTGTGAAGAAGCTTGGGGTCTCAGCACTTGACGCAGAAAGTTTTGTTTATATAAACCCATGTATCTCAGCAGGAACTTGCTGGTTTCTTGACTTTTCTGGTAAGAAGGTGTTAACAACACGTGTTTTTCTCTCCCTCTTTTTTTTCCTCTCTCTTGAATACTGAAATCTGATACAGAAGTTCACAAATGTGCTAAAATGGGTTAGAATATTAGTTTAATGAGCACTGGTATGTTTTTTTCCTGAAAAGCTTTTATTTGAAGTGCAACTTTATTATTGAAAATAAAGTGAGTGTATTTTCTTTATTTTTAAATAAAAGCTTTATATTTTAAAATTCGTTTTTATCTAGCTTTACAAAGTTCTATTTCCAAGTTTCAAAGGACAAATGCATTTTTTAGCAAGAATGTGTTTAGCTCTCTTAAATGATCTGTTTTGTCTCAGCACTTTCTAGGATTTATAGTTCTTGGATTTCTGTTAGAACAAAAAACAATATAAACCTCACTTTAAAATGGACTATAATTTGGCTTGATTCAGCCTGGCTTTTGTTTTAATAAAGAAAAAAATATTATATAAGCACTACAGCAGATGAGATTTCTATCTTTGGTCTTGCATATTTATTTTCTCCACATGGGGGAACAAATAGAAAATTGAATACCACCCTGAATCCTAGAACTTAGTTTGACTGACAGATATATTGCTGCTGCTGGAGCATCTTTTGATGGGAGGATAACCTCATTGTGTGAGGCTTTATATGTACGTATTTTTCAGTACCAAATGCCAGAAATATACTAAAATATATATTTTTCAGTACCAAATGCAACAATATTAGTGTAACCACTTGCCAGGAGTGAAATGACTGTAATGCAGTGTACAGACATTGCAAAAATAAATTGTATACTTGATGTCTACTGAATGCAAGCATAATTGAAAACAGGATTTTTTATTAACTTATTGTTTACTGAGCACTTCTTGCTGCTTTTTCATAACTTGGGCTCACATCTATCATCTAGATTAATTTTCTTCATGGTATTCAGTGTTTGTGCATGGGGAAAACTGCAGGTCTGTGTTGCAGTGTAGAGAGAGAGAGAATTTAAAGCGTGCTTTGCAATGTGTCTCTTATGTACCTAAGCTGCCATAGTCTGACAGCAGATTGTGACACCTGCTTGGTTTGGGAAGATCCCTGCACTGTGATACAGTGATCCTCTGTTCCACTTTTAGTTCTCCTATGTGCACATTGTTAAACTGCAGATAGCTTTAAGGATGTAAAGTAAAGGTGGCTGCTTGAGTTACTCAGTTATTTGTCAGTGCTCCTCTCATTCCCAGGCTCCTGCTGCTTTGTGGCTCCCACTGGCCCAGGGGGCAGCCATACAGCTTTCTTCTGGTATCCTGCACCTTTGCAAGTTCAGTGGTTTTCATTAATCCCTTTTGACTCTTCATAGATTAAAATATGTGATTTGTTGTTTTTTTGCAGGTTGCCTGATTTCTGCAGTGACCTGAGGGGGTGCTGGTGCTCCAGAACTTGGTGGTGCTCTTGTACAGTGCTCTTTCCACCAACAAGCTGGGAAGAGTAAGTAATCTGCTCTGTGTCTGGGGATCCTCTAGGGTGGGGGCACTCTGTCTGAACCTGTCATGTCCCACATCATAAACACTGAAGTTTCAGCACAGAGACTGGAGGTACCTGTATTTCTATGCAGTATTTGCTTTGTTTATCATGATGTTCATGAACAGAGGTGGTCCCGTTCTTCTAGTACTCCAGGAAGAGTTCTTGGTTTATCCATTTTTGCAGATTATTTGTACTGCAACTTGCTCTACCAGCTCATGTGGGGAAAGAAGCTGTATTCAGTAGGGGTGTTTCACAGTAGTGCTGTTCCTCTGTGGTGTCAGTAATGCTATCTGTTAATGCAGACACCTGTGCTGGATATCAGTGTTCTGTGCAGTGCAGAAGTGCAGTCTCCTGGGATGTATCTGGGGGGTTCTCTGTGGGTCTTGGAATGGGAGGAAGGCCCACAGCCACAGAGCTTTGTCACTCCAGCTGAGGCTGCGTATGTGGAGAGATTATCTGGTGTCATGCTCCCCAGCAGCATCTCATGCCATGGCTTTCCCTTCCTTCTCACGTGAATTTACCAGGCTGGGGATGTATTTCCCAGTACCTGGCAAGCCAACAGGGTTTCTCATCTTCTGAAATAAGGTATGTGAGAAGTCTGGAATTGTCTGCCTGTAAAGCAAGTGCTGTTAGCTGGAAGACTTGGGCTAAGCATGTCTCTTTGTCTGTGCTGTACAAGTAGTCGTACTGGCAAGCCCTGAGGAGAGGCTGCACTGTTTGCTGATAGAGGCAGCAAGTTTTTCCATCAGTATTGCCTTTCCACATTTCTGAAATGCAGCAGCTCTCTTCTGGGCTTTTGCTGATGTGATCCTTACAAGGGTGTTATTTAGTACAGTCCTAATGGGTGGAGGTGACCTGGCAGGGCTTTCAGCTCTATGCCAGCCTTGTCAGCCACTGAGCAAATCTTACATGTGCCTTAAGTTCTTGCTTTACTTTGTGGGATGCACAGCTGCAAACTCTTACCCTGTGGGTTTCCTGTTTAGCTGCTGTTAATATGCAGAGAAAAGATAAATGCTAGTACCTAGACATTGATTTAGAAAATGGTTTTTCATGGTGCATGTTACTTTTCGTAGAGAATTTTCTTACTTCACACTCAGAAGAATTTCAGAGGTCTTTATGACTTTGGGCATTTTTTGTTTGTTTTGTTTTCTGCCCTTACATAAAGCTACACTTCAGTGACATATTTCTTATTAAATTAGTCTTTGTGAAAAGAGAATGATGGGACTCCAGACAGAAGGGGTTAGTGTCATGCTTGTATGTTGTAATAATACAAAGTCGTCGTCCAACTTTTCAGTATTTAATGAAGGATACCAGCAAGATCTAGAAGGTGGTAGGTTTGGGTTTTGTTTTTCTCTCTGGACAGTTGACAAACTTTTGGGGTTTAGCAGATACATCAGTTTGGAGAGAGAAGTTGTAGCTCTTCATACCAGTTAATTGAGAGCTGGCAAATGCAGAAATTACAACATTTTTCTGGAGAATCTAGTTCTGCTTTGTCTCAGCTTCCGGTTTTTGCATCCATTCTTGGATGGGTGGCAACAATGTTGTGTTCATTCCTACAAGATACAAGGAAGATGAAAGTGTAGAATAGTGGAGTGGTGAAATGCTACAACAGAAAACCTAGCTGTGCTTGGAAAGCTTCCCACAGAAAGCAGAAGCACAATGGCATCTCTAACTTCAGAAGAAATAATACCTTCTCATTTAGAAATACTGTTTTTACCAGACAGTCAGCTTTGAAAAATACTTTTCCTGGATCTTGGTGTAAATGAAGTTCAGAATATATGTCTGAAATATTGCCCTCTTGGTTCAGGTTTTACAGGGAGACCTGTGTTTCCCAGGGATGATTGCTTTGATCGTGTAATGCCTTTGCATTCCCATAGCTCCTTAGCTTGCCAGGCTTCCTTCTGGCACACAGCCCAACCTGCTGCAGCCCCAAAGGCTCAGAGCACTGCAGCTCTTCTTTTTTAATGTGCAACATTACTTCTAACTTAACAAATCCTTACTGATGACCAAGTGAAATTGAGATGATTACCTGATACCAGTTCAGATAGCTGCACTCAGTGAATGAGGTTAACTGTACTTTTTACAAACTTGCAAGTGCTATAGACACTGCTTTCCTTTGTGTTAAAATATATATGGGCTTATGTAGTTATGCACAGAATGTCGTGATGTTTTCTGTTACTGTTTGGTGAACAAAATCTGTGTTAAGATAATATAGAATAAATGTAAAAAGCATGTGTGCTTTACTGAGAAAGTATGTACCATCTCTGCAGGGGCTATGGTCAGGGGACCATAAATGTTTTGAATTCAGCTTGCTCTATGTGATCTGGCTGCAGAAGTACTGAAAGGCTAAATTTCAGAAAAACATGCTTTTGATGAGTTAGGGTCTGTATCAAAAAGCCATAAACAGTAGGAAATTTGTTCAAGTGATTAACAGTGATGATATCCTCCAGAATGGAGTGGGAAATAATAGCATCCATCCCCACATGGTGTATGGAAACCTCAACTAAGCAGGTGGGTGGCACAGTACCTGGAAAGACCAAGAAAAAGAAAAGCCCTCATGAAGGACTTCTCAATTATGGAAAAGAGGGAAAGCATCCAAATCAAAACCTGTGAGGGGAGAAATTAGAAGCACAAAGGCAGCCAGAAAGTATACAGGACAGAGAAATGCAAGCAAGAATGTCTGCATGCAACAAGAATTTGAGTACTGAGATTTTGTTGGAAGGAGAAATGCTGGAGTTGCCAGGCTTTTTGGACAGGACAGGACTTTCCAGATATCTGAGCATATCAGGTCCAAAACCATAGAAAATGCAGCAGGGCTGGAGTGCAGGCAGGACATCCTCTTGTCTGTGGGATTGTGCTCGGCTTTCCGGTTCCTGGAAAACTTTAATCCTGTGCCAGCAGGAGGAGATCATGGGGGAGCGAGTTGTTTGGAAAGCAGGATGGCTCTCTGCCTCTCAGCAAAGGCAGGTGGAGGGGACAGCATAACCTCCTTGACGTGAGCACTGCCAGACAAAACTGGAAGGATGGGTAAAGGTCTCTTAGGTAGCAGAAGACTTGGGAAAAAACCTTCCTGAAATGAAAATACCTTTTTTTTTTTTAATCTGTTGGTAGTTGTTAGATTAAACTAATGGTTAGGAGTTGTTGATGACCTCCAAAAAGGTCAAACATGCAATGATACAAGAGATGTGGCTAGTAGACAACATTGTGCTTTCTCCAAGAGGCAGTTTGACTTGAGAGATCCATGTCTGATAGCTGTGCCTAACACAGAAAATTAAAGTGCTGTCTCTGTAGGTGTCTCCAGAAATCAGCAGCACAACTTCCTAATGACCTGGCTGGCACTTTGCTTGCTTATTTGAATTGTGTTTTGCTACTGTTGCCCAACAGGTGACGCTGCCAGTCACTGCTTTGAATGCAGGCAAAATGAAAAAACAATAAATTTGCATTGTATATGCAAATATGTACACTAAATCTGTGTGTATATTCAATTGTGATTTCTTCAAATGAGCCATCCACCAGTCTTACAGCCTGATTTTTAAATGTTTTTTCCTGCTAGATTAGCCTCTTTCAGTGTCTGAACCCTTTGATGTAATGGATCTGTGCCTGTATATGCTTTTAAAACAATGCACAGCCTCCTCTTACCCATTCCTTAGCAGACCTATTTCCTGGTATTCAAAGCAAGACTTGGAAGGTAGGATTGTGTTGTTTGTCAGAATATCACACAGAGAGTGCTGGAGTGTGATTTCTTGAGTAGCTGTCCCCTGAGAAAGATCATGCAATAACCTTTTCTTTCCCCACACTGTGTGCAGCTGTTCCTCGCAAGTGTTGAGTGATGTGGTCAGTCACACTTGGATGACTTCTGTATCTAATTTGCAGTCATCTCCTTTTTTTATATCCTTTTTCTTGGGGATGTGAGGGGAGGTTGTACAACAATCTGTTGTAGGAGATTATAGCAGCCCATAGGAATGTACCTATATTTATGTTAGAATACAAATGTATTTATAGCAAATGTTGGTTGTAGAGAACCAGGGAAGGTCAAGGGCTCAGCTGAACTCATGACCAGCAGTATATGTGAAAAAATAAATTTGGATGAAACACAACATAGCTTTAATGGCCATTAATAATATGGAGGTTGGACTGTGAATTGCTTGTTCTGAAACAAAAGGGAATTAGTTCAAGCAAACTGGATTCTGTGTCCCAGCTGAATAGCCAGAACTCCTGGTTTGACTTGCTCATTGGAAAAAAAAACAAGTCACAAAGACTACCAGAATTTAGTTTGTCTTTTGGTTTTGGTTTGGTTTTTTTTTATAGTATCGAAACATGAATACAAGTAAAATGAAACTTTTATGTAGCAGTCATAAAACCTGAGAAATGTGGAAGAGTTGCAAGAAAAGCTCTGTAAAGAAAATGGCTGAGGAAGATGACAGTCTCAGTTGAAAGTCATGGCATCTTTCCAAGATGCTCTATGTCCTCATTACGTGTGATGATAAGTAGCTGGTAGCTCTGTCACCACAGCTCCTAAAAGGGTGAAGTGCTTTCAGGTGCTCTCTGGGTAGCAGGTATGCAGTGCTAGTGCTCAGGTTTTGTTTCCATGGTTCTCTGTAACTGCTGCAGCATGAGGATGGCCACCTGAAAGGAATCAGGGAAGATTATGAGGAAGGGACAAAAAAAAACTATCTTCAGGCAGAGCTATATCAAATGATTTCATTAAGAGGAGCCATAAGGCTATATGTCCATTCGTGTATATGTTGTTTTAAATTTAACTATAAAGATGGAAAAATCACTATAAAACATTTTTAAAGTAATCTTGCAGTATAATAATAAGCAAAAAACCATAGAAAGCTGTTGAGAAAGACATTTGTTACAAAACAAATGTGAGCCAACAGGTTAAAAACTAATATGAAGGCTTGATCTGACTTATGGTACATTCAGATTTAACTCAGATTTATGTGGAGTTGTGGATATCTAAGTTGTGTACAGTTAAAAACAAATCCAAACCTGTACATGCATGATACATGGATTTTCCAAAAGCAACATTTGAGAACTCCTTCCGTTTTGTTTATCTGTCTCATGGATGTATATGGGAAATAAGGGCTAGTTTTCAGATGCTTTAGCTATGGGATTTGGGTACCAACAAGGTTGGTCACATTTTTGTAAGAGTTCCCTGAGCTTGCTGAAGAGCAGAAATCCCCCCGAGGTTCCCCATTTTTGAGTGGATGTGTTTAAAGAAAGGGGAGGTTGTTTTGGCTAGTCTGGTCACAATTCAAAGACAATTCTTAGGGAAAAACTATTTGGTACTAAACAAAAACCAACTAACAACAACACAGAAAAACCCCAAAACCAAACCCAAGCAGCATCTTCATTTGTCTTGATCTGGGTATGTCCTCACTGGTACATACAGCCCAGTACCACTATTATTTTACGGAGCAGTTTAACTTCACTAACTGTGTGACACTTGCTTCTTAATTGACTTTTGATAGTTGGCTTTAATACACCTTGTAAATCTTTGAAGTTCACATTTTATGCAGTAACTGATGGAACCTTTGCTATAATGAGAATCTATCTTTATATTGTCTTTTCCACTGAGATTTATGGAGTTTTAAAATGTGATATTTAAAAATGGTCATACCTTTGGGTCCTGACCTCTACAAAGAGTGATTTGCTCCCAGAGTGGGCACACTACTTTAGGAGAACCATACTGTACTTTAGTTCAGCTGTTTGAGAGCATGATTGTAAAGTTTGGTCTTAATTTTTATTTGTTAGGATTTTTTCTTATGATATGGTGCAGAAGGCCCCCTTTAATACTGTGATGCTAGGTAGAGAAGAATAGCCTGTCTCAACTGTAGACATTGATATAATTTAGTGAGATGCTTTGGGAAAGTGTATACCGTTTGGAAATACAACAATGCATTTATGAAAAATGAATAATCTTGCAACTCCATACATACTGATCAAACCCTTTCACAAGCTATGGAAAAGAATTGTAAATACTGTCTTCTGATTACAGTCTGTTTTCCACCTCAGTAATTTTTTTTTCTAATCCTGGAACAGCTAAAAACTGTTCTGTAGTATTTTGTTATGAATTATGAATTTGGTCCATTTGGGGTGAGGAGAGGCTTAATTTTTTTCAACTAATTAATATGTATTATTAGTTTTATTCCTATAGAACAGGAAAGGGGAAAAAACCATCTGCAGGTTTTTTCCCTGGACAACTTTACAATGTGTTGAGCTAGTAGGCCACCAAAAGTACTTGTAAAGGTCTGTTTGACCCATGGCAAGGAGTTGTCCCATATTGTCCTGCAAAAGAAATGCAGGGATTTTTGAATGAAGGTTAATTTTACTGCATACCAGTCACTTTTCTTCTTAACAGCCAGAATTCTTCTAGTAGCAAGAGACTACTGTCTCATTGATTCACTGAACTTTCCCAGTTGAGGGGAGTTGAACAGGACATGCTTTGTGAGCACTGATTTGGAAAACAGTGGAGGTCCTTACCTGTTGTTTGGACTGACAGGTATGCAGCCTCACAGGTGTCTATTTCAGAAGTCATCTGCAAAGGATGTGTAGCAATGTTATGCAATTGCATTTCAAGTCATTTTAAGCTCAGGCTGCCATGGTCCCATTATTTCCAGTTGCTCTCACTAGCTACCGATACTTGTGCAACCATTATGAGCCATTTCAGGGGCTTAATCTGACTGAAAATAAGTTTGTATATGGAGTTTTCAGCTGTGTTGACTCCCAGACCAGCTCACCAGAGAATTGCATGGTACCAGTATATATAAAAGGCTTATCTAATTCAGGAGGAAGCTAGCATTGTGTTCACTAAGGGAACTGACATGCCTGAAGATTTGGGGAGATCTCCAAGATTCAGTGCAGTGCTATTTTGTCTATGTCCTGATATTTCTCTTTATTTCCTGGATAGAGCAAGCTTGTGCTTGTAGCTGCAGCCTGAGATAGTAAAAATCCTTATTGAATAAAGAAAAACACTCCTCAGAATTTGCTGCTTTTCCTGGTGTTTCCAGCAAGGGAGTAAATTAAATAAGAGGGAATGTATCTTAACAAATGATGTTGTTAACATTCAATATATATTGATAGACATCTGGGAATATGAAGGCTATTCAGGTAAATTAAGAAAAAGGTAAAGCTGAAAAGCAACTGAAAGTCATATTTTGGTACAAAATCCTACACCAAAGGAAAAAACAGTGGTACTTGGTTTTAGACTGAAACATTTTAGACTAGTAATTTGACAGCTTCAGTAGCATTTTAGTTAAGACTTTGGATTTGTTATTCCAAACCAGCTGTAAGATGTGCCATGCAGTTTTTTGTTTGCTTAGGGTTTTGATAGTGCAAGAAAATTGATACATGGGTTAATAGCCTGCATTCCTGTAAAGACACTGTTGGATAGAACAGAACAGAGCATACATAACATGTATGTATGTAGCACAGGTAAGTTTTATTTCTGTAGTAAACAGTTCATAAATGATTGCTTAATGATTGCTTCACAAAATTTAAGGCAAACATTGTTTTTAAATCTCATCTATTGGGTATCTCTATTCAAAGGCAATAGCAAGCTCTTTCTTGCAGTGTTTGTTGTTTTCTGTCATGGGCCAAAAGAAGCTACTGTATAACCTGAGATTTCTTTGTGTCTCAAAATTTATGCATGCCTATTAATGGAGGCCAACCACCAATAATAAATTTGTGCTGCATGTATAGCACAACAGTTCATCTCCTCTGACATCATGACTGAATAATTTATAGATGTAGTTATCCTGGAATTTGTAGGGGTTATTAGCATTTTAATGAAAAAGATACAGCTGTTGTACTAAATCTTCACTTATTTTTCCTTCTCCCCCAGCTAAGGGTTTCGATCTGTACTTTGGAAGCGGCTGACAGCGTGTGGTAATGTGCTGACTGGCACTATGGGCAGGCGGTACCCAGGGGCTCACTATCGGCCAAGCAGCTCATGTACGTATGCAGTTGGTCTAATTTATTTGTTGCTTTAGTACTTCTGAAGGTTGCTAAGCCTATACATTTTGAAATAGTATTTATAAAGAATGCTGACATATTCTAATCGATGCCAGCCCTTCTGTGTGTGTACCCAAATGGTAAGTATATTGATTTATGTTTAAACTGCAAAGATGCTTTCTGGAACTTTAAAAAGTGGCTTGCCATGTGACTTGACCAGATCTACTGCAGTGTGCTGTGGTTTATGCTGTGGTTTGTGCTCAAGGTCTCCAACTTCATTTATTACAGAGTTCTAAGGTTAGCTGCTATTCCTCTTCCTGTCCATCTCAAGCTTTTAATACCAGAAACCTTCACATTAACAAGCTATTTGAACTCAACCCAAAATGTTACTGCGCCCTATAGCTTCAATTGCTTACAACTGCAGCTAACATCTCCAGTTCAGATTATTTATATTTTTGAGTTCAATATTATTCACATTGTTTCTTTCCTCTGAATTGTATCCTATTGGATTGTATTACATCATCTCTTACTGAAGTTTGTCTTCTGTGGAAGTGCAAAAAGGGAGCTCCTAGAATTTATCACCTCACTCCTTCCATCAGCCACCACACTGCAGTGGTTCCACAGTGCAGACCACGGGAAATGAACTGATGTGATCTCCCTGGAGAGCTGTGGGGTAGTACCCCACCTCCAAAAGTCTGCTGCTAGTCCTTGTGTACTTTCTGTTGATCCCTTAGGCTACTGAGGTGAAGTTGTGGTAGGTTAACTTTTGTATTCACTCTTCCTTCTGCTGTAGCAAAAGAACATGATCCCACAAGGCTCTTCTTGGCATCAAAGCCAGCTTGATAAGCTCTCACTTCTGTAACATTCTTTCTGTTCATTAAAAGACTTCTTTAAAACCCCCGACCACGCCAGGCATCTGGCTCCACACATGCTTGCTGATTCATAATTACATAATTGGCTGATTCAAGTGGTAAACTGCAGTGAGAGCTGACAGCTGTGGCACGACAGGGACTTCTGTGGTGACTTTGTCATTGGAGATGAGGAACTGCATGGTGAGATCCTGCATTTAGAACCTGACTTTTGGGGTTTTGCCTAACCTCAGGGAAGTAGTTTAGGTTTTGCCTAAACCCTAGGAAGTAGTAAACCGTGGTTACTTTCTGCTGCAGACTAATCATAGATATCATAAAGATATGCATTAAAATGGTGCATTAGAGCCAGCTTAGATATTGTGTCCAAAGACTTGTTTGAGGGATATTACCTATATCACAATGGAGGAAATAAATGGTTGTTATAATTTTGACAGATCTTCGGTGGTCAGGTGCTGGAGTACTGGGTTGGGCTGATCTGTTTGAATCACTTGACATTAATTCTAGGCACTAGCTTTCAACCGTGGCCTCTCAGTGTGCTGCCAGACCTGATATTCACATCCCATGCCCAGGCTTGAGGCTCAGACATTAAGATGTACTAGTGTAGAAGTATCTAATCAAATCCATTAGTGCTTAGACAGAACAAGTGGTAGGCATTAGATTCTAACCAGAAGAGCCTGAAATGTTTTTTCTGTCTAGGTGAACAGTTTTAGCCATGAGGAAGTACACTTGTTTACTTGGGGAAAGGCTGGGTGGGGAAAGGATCGCATCATTTGCCAAGGCCAAAACTTGTATCAGAGTCAATTGGCACAAGAACTCCCTCAGTTTGAGGAGAGAGATATCAAAACACTTGCTTCATGACTGCTTTCTGCTTTTGTTAAGCTAAGTTTTCCCTTTCCTTAACCTGTCTGAGTTTCTAAGCCAGGAAACTTTCTTTGTTTTTTGGTTTTGTTACTGTGTGATTTGTGCTGCTTCCTGGTGCTTAACATAACATGTTTGGGACATCCAGCAATAATGGTATTGAAATGGCCCAGTATTTGGGAAATGTGGATCATAATGAAATCTCTGATAACAGATTAGATCTTGATGGAAGTGCTGGTAGAACATACAATTTTGCTTTTGTGTTCTTTGCATAAATAATGAGTAATTGCACCATCTAAGTTATTACATTTCATGTTTACAGTTATTGCAATCTTAATGTTGTACATCAAGGACTTGGTGCAGCCTTAAGCTTTAGTCCCTGACTTTATCTTCTGTCTGTACATATACCTATACCTAAATAAATCTGTGAAGGGAAGAATTTGGGCTGTGTGGAGTATAGCAGCTGTATTGCCTCTTAAGCAGTAAGGTAACATTTCATCCATTTATGGCATTGACTGTTTTGTTGAATGATTCCATAAATTTATTGGATAGAATAGTGTGTGGTCATATGAGAATAACAAAAGGTTTTATAGTTGTGGAAACACATAACAGTTTAAATAGAAAATGGCTTATTTGAAGCTAGGAAATATATTTCCTATACCGGCGCTGAAAGTATAAAAAACAGCTGAAGGTATAAAAAACAGTGAGTTGTTTAAATTGTAAAATGGAGAGCTATGAATTTAACAGGTGCCTGCTGGTTAAACTTCTAAAAAGTGTAATTAGAGAGCAATGATCTGCCTTGATTATTGTCATCAAGCAAAACAGTCTTAGGCGTATCCCTGGCACTGTATAATGCTGCTTGTACTGATTGAACACTCCCTTGTGTGCTATTTTGCTGGGTTTTCTTTCTTTTCTGTATTTTTCTTGTGAAAACATACAGACTAAGGATGGATGTACAGTCTCCACCTACTTAGAATCTAGATTTTGTAAACAGACTTCTTTCATTAATTTCTCCTGAGCTTTTTATTTATATTTTTCTAATGCTTGCTCACAAACTCCACTTTTCTGCATTGGCTGCAGCAGCTCTAGTGAAAACATGGTTCTGTTTGTGATGTCTAAGTAGCCTCAAATTTTATTTCATACTAAAGTTTTTTTCTGTGCACAAAGGGTTTTGTATGTCTGCAAAAAGGCTTTTTAAAGGGCTTGTCCATGCATATCCTGTCTACAGCATAACAACTCATTTATTGTAGTTAGTTGTAGTCTTTTGCATGACATTGAAATCTGACCAAGTGTTTTGAAGAAAATGGGTTTGATTCCAGTGCCTTCCTGCTGGCATTCAGTGCCCACAAAGGGCTTAAACAGCAGCATCAGCAGCAACAGCAACCGTAATAATAATAATAATAAAGCAGAGTTTTGTGAGACTGCTTTAAACAAAAACAACCCACCACTTTTTTCCGAGAACATTAGCAGTGAGAAAGTACAGAAATATTTGGGTGGTAGTTTTCAGCACTTGCTGACCTTTGGAGTGTGCAGGGGTGGAAGCTCAGTCCTGCAGTGGCACATCAGCCTTCACTGGGAGGAAGGCACCTGCTTGCACCTGAACTCCAAAACCAGCCCTTGCTGCCCACCAACAGTGGTGCCACCTGTCCCACTCTTAAGTCATCCTCTTGATTTGTGGCGAGTACAGGTGGATTTCTGGTTTTTTGACCTATTAGTGAATCAGGCTAAGGTCCATATAGAATGATTTTTTAAATGTGATTCTGCAGTATTATTATTAACGCTGACTCAGGTTTTATTTCAGAAACTTCTGCTGGAGGGTGACTTTTTTGTCCCAAGCAAACTTTTTTTGGGAAATGCCGTTTTTCTGAAGCATTCATAAATCAAGGGTGACAATGAAAGGAAGTATTTCTCATAAGATGACACTCCCCTGGACTGCTGATGGGAGAGGTTTGAGTCTTGGTTCTTCATGATCACCTGCTTCATGATAAAGCTGCTCTTACAAAGAACTCAAAGTGCTTGAGGGCAGAGAGAGCAGGGTTGATTTTATAAACTTGAGGTTTGAGTTCCTTTGAGGAACACTCAAATTTCTGCTCTTCCTCTGTCTATTCACCTTCCCAAGGAATGCCCACCTGCGCCTTCCTTTGTGCTGAGCTTGCAAGGGAGCTGTTGTTTCATGAAACTGCTGGAAAATCTTAGTTTCACTGCAGTGAAATAAAGAAATAAATTTGAGAATTGTGACATTATAAATAACAGCAAACCCCTGAATGAACCCCAAAGTTCCAGTCTGGCAGCCAAGTTCTGATAATTACATTGCTATCGTTAGCGCAAGATGAGTTGGTATAAAAATGTATCATGGTGTGGCTCTGTGGGCTTGGAGCTGCTCCTAGAATAACAGATTACTGACCCAAAGAGACACCTAACCCCAAGGAGGAGGAGTGTATGCAATGTGCAACTCTTGGTAAAAGCATCAGTAAAATACTACATCTGCAAAATCCTGCCCTGTATCTCCTGACCTTTTCTTTCCAAAGACATCTTGGTGTAAATGAGATTCAAGCTTTAGTACTGCTCAGATCATGCTTGGGCAGATGACACTTTTCTGTAAAGTTTCTTAAAGTGCTCCACATAATAGCTGAGGAAAAGGCAGGAATACAGATGACTGATAGTGTGGAAATTGCAGAAGTACCAAATGACACGTGTTGCTCTCTTTATTAAAGTCTCTCTGGTTTCTGCCTTTCCTAGAAAGCTGTGTGGAGACTGGCATAAGAACTTCGTCTTCCTCTTGAGTGATCTTGGTGAACCTCTAAAGCACGTGCTCATGTTGGCAGATAGGAGCTGACTCAGAGCCTACAGACGAAAAGCTTTCTTTAGGGACTGTGTAGTACTCTGAATGTCTATTGTCACTTATGCATTTATTTCTTAGCTTAATTAAATAGAAACTCTATCTCAGGACCCTGACAGGTCAATTTCTTCTTCACGTGGGGAGTCAGAGATAGAAGCTGAAGGTTTCCTTGTAATTCCACTTGGGGCTGCATGTGGTCATGGAGAGCCACCATGATAGCAGATTTACATCAGGTGTTTGTCCCCTTTCACAGAAACTAGTTCCTTTGGTATTTGATGCCTTGTGGAGATCTATGAGTTTGTAGATAAGAAAGAATAACAGATAATTTTGGCTAGCATGTCAAGAACTCAAGATTCCGTGTTGCAGTTCAGGCCAGTAATCCTAGTAGTTTGTTCTTTTCTCTTGTTCTATGTCTTCTACAGCAGAGTCTGTTGAAACTGAATCTGCTTTCAGCTACACTTCAATGTAATTAATATAAATATATAAATGCCAGTAAGTGCAGTTGCTTTTGTGTTATGTTCTCCTTCCACTTTATTATGGATTGATCTGTTTAGTTTATGGGGACCATAAAGCAAACATGATAGTTTGATTTCATTTATGAGTATGTGGTTTGTTTTATATATGAACACTATGGGCAGAGCCTTCTTAGGGAGCTCTATTGGCTGCATCAGGCCAGGATTGAAGTCATTGCTGTATTCTAGTACCATAATGACACTGGGAGAGTTACTGTAGGGTCTGGCTCTTTTAGTCATCCCTTGGCAGTCTGTCAGCTTAAGCAGTACTGCAACACTTGCTTTATGAACTGTTTTATGTTTCGAAATGTTTCCTATTTATCCCGTTGAAGTTTGGTTGAAGACAACACATAGCTTTGCAGGGAACTTTCAGCCTTGCTGAGATGTATGTCTTTGTGTAATGAGCCTTATTTTAGTTCAGCCTTTGATGAAAAAACAGACTGGAAATGTAGAGACCTTTTTTGGTTTGATGTACCCTGAGCTCTGTTCCTTTATTTGAGGCAAAGAATATGTGGGTAGGACATGTGAGTCCAATTCTCAGACAGTTTAGCAGATGTACTTAAAAGTGCAGATACATGCTAACCTTACCTAGGTGAGACGCAGAATGTTTTTAATGTACATGGAACACAAACAACCTTTTCAACATGCAAAATCTTAATTTGCTTTTCTTGAGAGCCCTGATAGTCTCATTGTGCAAAAGCTGGCACTCTACTGCTCTTTTCTGTGTTTGAGACTTGGACTTTTTATTTTTACTCACTGGTCTCAACATACTGTTAGCAATTTGAAATTATTTGCAAACACTTTAGGAATTAATGAAATTAGATATTTTCTTTGTATTAATACTTTTGATACATACTTTTATTCTTTATTTCCATAGACAGTTGTAGAGAGTCGACTGAAGGATTATTTCCTGTTTTTTTAATTTTCAATTTTTTATCTCTAGAGCCTAATTTGATACTAAGTACAACTTTACAGTAAAGAGAAAACAATATTTGCAGCAGAATGCTCTTTCAAATGCTTTTTAAGATGTCAATTATGAGGCAGTAAAAATAGGTGGCTCAAAACTATTGCTACCAGTCTGGGTAATTTGAGGATAAAAGTATTTCTGGATAACCTTGTTTGATAAAAGCTTAATGTATAACTAGCCATAAATTTGTCATATGTGCTTCAGAGGGCAGATGAAGTTGTAGCAGGTGACATCATGATGCCAGGCCATTAGAAGTTTGAAATAAATAAGTTTGAAAAGGGAAACTGAAATGTCTTTATTATGTGCATGCAGCTAGTTCTTGGAGAAGCAGGTTGTGCTCAGGAGTATGCAGCCTTGTTTCTAGGTTCTTCAGGGAGTGTTTGTGAGCTGCAAATTGCAGGGCCACAGACAAGGTATGTGAGAGGTGGTTATTGATAATTATCTGGTTGTTGGGGGTTTTTTGTTTGTTTGTTTTCCCCCCCCAGCACAGCATCTGTGCTGGAACATTAGCCATTCCACCTGACAGGGTCTCAGTTAACATTCTGCCTCCTTCTCTTACTAGTGTGGTGACCTGTGCTTAATGTCTTTCCTGCTTTTGGTGCCTCTGACAAAGAGCTTGGGATTGGTCCATTGCTGTTTCAGACAGCTGGAAAGCTGATCCTGGATCCTGTGGGTTTCCTTAAGCCTGTTAAGGAATTGATTGTCTTTTGAGTGGCTCTGTTTCCTGATTTAGGAACTGACTAATGATCCAAGTTAAATTTATGTGGGGCTGAAAAATCCCTGGTTTGAAATCAGTCTGAATCAAAGTCATTTTATGTGCCAAATCTGTGGCCCTTGATTCCTTTCTAACACTCCATCAAGCATATGGGTAGGCTGCCTGTCCTACAAAACATTTTGGTTATGTTTTTTCACTGAGACAGCTTATCCTAACTTTCTGTTTCTTAGGACATTTTGGTTTTGTTGTGGTATTTCTGATCTGCTTTGATTATACATTGTTTACCTTCAGACTTGGTGTGAGTTATTTTTGGATGGCACTTGATGTTGAAGCTGCAGAAAATACAAGTCCTTGCTTTATTGGTCATCTCAGTTGCAGAAATTCAGGTTACAATTTCTGAGTTTGTGCTTCTGTTTAAAGGAGAATGACGTTTATGCTTGTGCCCGTTATTAACACTTACAATAAAAGTAGGGATATTTGTAAATTAACAAATAAGTCCAAGAGACAATCTTTATTGTAGAGACTGAGTCATTTATATGTCAATTTAAAAAGCAGAATGTTAGAGCTCAGCAGTTTAATTTTAAAAAACGAGATTAGAAGAAATTACAGCCATTTACTTAGCAAATGTCGCTGTGAACGTATAGATCCAATGACGGAAGGTCTGGTTATCTGTGCTCACAAGTAGCCAGCAGATAAAACACACTCCATCTTCTTGCTGTGACAACACTGGCTTTGCCTACCAGACTGTTCCATTCTACACATGGGGGAAAATCTAATTAAAAGGAGAAAATTGAATTTAGAAAAGACTTAGCATGCTATCTTTTTTTTTTTCCCCTCACTAAATGCATAAGGATTAGTTGTTATGGCATGTCATGGCTATACCTTATATAAATGAAAGAATTGCTCTTTATTTCTTAAAGTGGTTACTTGATTTAACAGTGCTGTAGTAGCACAAGATGACACACATTTTCTGCAATACAAAGTTTCAGTCAAGTAGTCAAATATACACTGATTATTTAGATGCATCTATCTTAGTAAAAAAAAGTACAAGAGCAGTGGATTTAGCTGGTTTCTTTTTGTCATTAATACTTTTATTTTTTATTATTTTTATTTCTGTCTGTTAGAATCTGATTCTGAGCAGCATCTTGTCTTGGAATTTTTTCTGGATGAAGAATTTGGCTTTGTGGGAAGGGGGAAGGAAAAAAATGGTAAATGGGAAGGCATATTCAATTTGAGTGCTACAACTCATTGAAGATCTGAAGGTTTTTTTCCTCAATTACACCTCATAAAAACAGATCAGCTTTATGGATTTCCATTAATAAGAGCACCATTAGAACAGAAACAGCACTGCTGCTAGGCTGTTGCAGTTGGTTGGCAGCATGATTAGCTCTAAAAGGAGAAATGTCATTACTGTGGCAGCAGGGACTGGCAGGGTGCCTTTGGGGATGGAGGAGCCACAACAGAAAGCTGGTTACCAGATGGTGATTTCAACAGGACCAGGTGAAGCAGGAAATAGCTGGAAATGGGAGAAGCTGCATTTAGCAATCAGGTCGAAATGCTGATTTTATTCTGATGTGAGGACAGATCCAGGGTGGAGTATAGAGGACAGCAGTGATGACCTGCTTGAACAGGAGTGTTGTATTTGATAGTCTGGAGAAGTCCTTCCCACCCTCAGCAACTCAGAGATTTGTGTGGAATCATCTGCAGATAGATTTGAGAGCATCATGTGTAAGATGCTTGCAGCCTTGCTCCTTTCCTGCTCTTGCATTCCCCAAACTGCTATGCCCAGCATCATAATTTGCTTTCTTGCCTTTGCTGAGCTTCCTCTTTCTAGCTTCCAAGCTCAGTCCAGCTAAGATGTCATTGCCACAGGGAGCAGCAAGAAGATCATTGGCTCTAGTCTCTCATCTACCACAGCACCTCATTTGAATATTTTCCTTCCTTTTCCATTCCAAAAGTTTTAGGTGTTGCCTCGAATTTGTTTAGATATCTAGGTAAGAAGAATCAGATGAAAGCAAGCTTATAGTCTCGATTCTGATTTCAGCAAACAATGTAAATCTGGAGTTTATTAGGATATTTTGGCTGACATCTGTTTAACTTTTACCATTTAGCTGGTCATAGTTTTAGAATGAATGTTTTAACATTGGAATTTGCCCTTTGAAATGAAGGGAGTTAGCTGGTGTTGAGCTGCAATCGTATAGTGAAGGTGTTCTCTACAGCTGCTTAGACTTTAACTAAAGCCCAAGTGTGGCTGTAGCCCCATGGCATGAAGTTGTCATTAAATGCTTTGTACTCAAGATATCCTTGCAGAAGGGAAATCTGCTTTATGGAAAGATTTGTATTATTTTTTTCCTCTGTTTCCTAGATGCAGTGACAAAAACACATGAGTTGTCATGAGTACCTTGTCTCTCACTGTGTGTGTCACTCATATCCAAACCAGAGACTTTAGGGCAAATTGGCTTATTTATGAGAAGATGGCCAGAAAAAGGTCCCATACTGGAATTTACTGCCTAACTTTATTTTTATGATTCCCTCCTGTGAGATCAACCCTGTGCTTCTTTAGTTTCATATGCTAGATCTCATTCTGCAAATTTTTTTTGTGAACCTGCCTTACTGTTGTGTTTTCTTTTACCAGTGCTGCTGTGGTTTCCTGAGTAAGCTGTAATCTCCTAACTGGGAAAAACCTTGTGTTTTCCAATGTATTGAAGTTTTTGCTGCAGTATGTTGGCTAAAACTGGAGAATATTTTTGAATTTGTGCTCCTACTAAAGTTGTACATTAACAAAAATATAATAGTTATTTTTAATTACATGTTCGTGTTGCTGCAGACTAGCCTCTCCCATACTTTAATGACTGTCAAATATCATTAGAAACTCAAAAGATCCTCAGTGTTATGCTGTGAGCTTTATTTAGAATGCTTAACATCTCTCAGGAGCTTCTAAAATGTGGTATTTTTCTTTTGTATTTTCCTTTGGTTTTAATTCTTAAATGGTCCCTCTTTTCAGATTTCAAATTATAATCTATTTCCTGATGCATTGCTGACGCCCTGGGAGCCATGTCAGAAGTACTTCCAGGTCAGATGCCCTTTAAAAGATTCTGCTATGCAAATATGTGAAATTTTCCACCTATTTTTCTACTTCTTCTTTCCAGGCACATATTTCACTTTCCTTCTGCCTTACACATGAAAAAGAGAAAGCACTTTTTTTTTTAACCATGCCTTTTTTGAAGAAACTCTCTATTCACCTTTTTAAAAACTTCCCATAGACAATACAATGCAAAAAAGTCATGAGATGGCAAAGACAAATTGGTCACGCACTATTCTTTGTTTGTAATGCATTTTCTCTCTCTTTCTTCTAGCTCTGTAAGTTTTATGACAAGATAGAAAAAACAGCAGTCCAAGCCATTGAAGTAATAGTGTTATTTGTATTATCATGATCCTTAGAGAATTGGCACTACTCTGTGTTAAACACATTATAGTGGTAAAAGTATTTTAATCTATATCTGTAAGAATGTTAGAAGTGTACAATTGAGGGTGGGATTTCTCTTAAAAAGTAAGCAAGTTGAAACCCCATAATGAATTGCTGTGACAGATCTTCTACCAAGTTAAGTGCTGTCTTGAAGAACCAACAATTTAACCATGTTATTATTCCCAGTAATTATAATGTTCTAATTGTTGTTAGCTTTTCACCAGAGTAGACTATTTTTTTGGTGTAATACCCTACTTTTACTCACAACTTAGCAGTGTTCCCTCACTTAAATTGAGATATATGTATCAACACAGTAATTCCTGGTCTGGTTGTCCATTCGTGTTTGTTTTTCAGCAGAAAGTAGAGAAATTGAAAATATGATGCCCTGTGCCAGTAGCATGGTCCTTGCTGGTGGCCAGGCATCACAAGGAGCCGTCTGAGACGGGGATGGAGTCTGCCTGTGGCAGCCCTGGCTGCAGGAATCTAGGGTTCCTGCATTTTATTGAAGTTTTTAATTTAGAAAGTTGGGATGTGCTTCCTCTGGGAAAAGTGATGTGTTTCAATCACCACCGTGTCCTGTGTAAATGAGGAGGGACAGGCTATTGCACTTCTTCTTACGCTGTTCTACTATGCAATCTTTCTCCAGTGCTCTTTGGCATTTTTCTGGCCCATTAGTTAGTCCTAGTCTCATAGCAGCTTCTGCCCTTGAGATTGAAGATGTATTCCTTCTTCTTTTTTTGCCTTCTTTTCTCTTTTTTTCTCATGTCTGTGTCTGCTTCCAAGAGCAGNTCTTTTTTTGCCTTCTTTTCTCTTCTTTTTGCCTTCTTCTCTCAGGGAAGCTGGCCGTGTGCATCCCAGGGCGTGGCTGGGCGCGCAGGGTGATGGCCAGCAAGCAGGCTCGTGGCCTCTGAGAGAACAGCCTGCTTCACTCTGCACTCCTTGTGCTGCTGTTTGCCTCTTCACTGATCACTTGATCCTGATGGTTTCATCAGCAGATGACCTGAGATGGGGTCAGGAGGGGAGATGGTGTCTAGTGAAAAGTTTGTTTTGACATTTTTCTGTTCGTGGTCATACACCAGCCCAACTTAACACCCAAGTCACAAACACTATGTGGGGCACAAAGACTCCTTGGCTCAGTCGTTGAACAATGTGCCAAAGTTCATCAAATCAATGGAGAACCTTTATCAAGCAGATTAGTAAAATGTAATACATTTTGTTGCAATGTTTCCAAGGGCTTATTCTTAACCATATTCTGAGCAATGAAACCACAGCAGGGGACAAACCAAAGATAAGCTGGCAGGCAAATACTTAAGCATTATCTAGGAAGATTATTTTTAAAGAAATTTGTTCACTGACAAAAACAGTGGCAAACATTGCGTGAAGTAGCTCATACATTTCAGTCGTACTCCATGTTGTGGTAATTGTATTTATTGGTGAAAAACATAAATGCTTGTTTTAGTTTGCTGAAGCATGAAGTAAAATGTAATCTAGTAAAATCCCTAGATACCATGCAGTTGCATGAATTTGAAAGGTCAGGCAGTGGGGGGGGGGGGGAATTATCCTGCCCTATTACTTTACTTTTTTATGCGACTTTCATGTTGTCAAATTGAGAGTGATTCAGAAAAGAATACAAAGTAGCCAGTTGATATGTAGGAGCTGTTTCATGTAAAACATTTTGGTTACATCTGACGGGATGTGACCTTGCTTACATTAGACCTGGTTGGTTTTGAACAAGATCCAGAAAGCTCTGCATGTGTATACAACGTGTTTATCTGATAGATAATTTATAAAGTTCCTTTAAATTTTGTAATAGTTGTGTTTTAAAGTCTCTGGTGGCTAAAATTTGTTTAAGGATGTTTGTTAACCCTTACCTAAGGTGATGGCTTCTTCACAGCATGTGCACGGGGTGATTGGTCTTCTAAAGAATTTGCAGTTGGTTTAGACTGACTGACCGGGGCTTGAGAATTTGGCAAACATGAAAAATTGTAAAAGTTAGTTTAAATTCTGTTTTTAACAAGTTTTAGAAATTGTTCTTCAACAGCTGGGTGGATGATTCAGGGAACAAAGGGTATTATTACTTGATCTGCTTGGTTTCAAATGAACCAGAGTGACGTTTGCAAGTGAGCAGCTTTGACAGCCCATCAAAGAGGAGGGAACACTAGCAACTGTGCCTGCATTTAGGTAACAATGTGAAGTGCTCCCTTTCACTCTGTTTATGTATTATTCATTCTTTTTAAACCCATATATTTAATTTCTTGTAAATCTGTACAGCAGTCAGTTCTGTCATATATCAAATACACAAAGATGCAGCACAGCTCAGCTGGAATGATCTGTCATCAGCTAGCTCAAATTACAGCTTTTCATTCCTGGATAAGCCCCAGATACCTTTTTGTGTGCAATATAAGCAGTCAATGATAACTGAGAATTAGGAACAACAGAAAGGGTGTTTCATGTTGTGGCAGATTTATTGTGGAGTGATTTATTAATTGGCCTCTTAATTTAGTTGCCAGGTATCAGACAACAGTGACTACTACAGTAAATTGAGTGTTCATGGAGTACTTGAGCAGATTAGTGGAAGCCATAAATAGACAGTACAGGAACGAATTACAGGTTTTTTGAATGAGTTTTTAAAAATACCTGTATTTTGATAATTTAAAATATCTAAAAATTGTTCCCTCAATAAACTTAATACGTTTTCAAAATATGAGCCGTGCCTTTGGCTAAGAAAAATCAGAAAATTGTTTACAAGCAGACGAAAGAATTATGTTATTTAACAGTGTAGTATGTGTACTCTGCCCTAGGATGTGTGTTTTATTCTTAAGCTTGAACTTTGTGAGCTATAGAAATAGTAAACCATCTCTAGAGCCAGCCCTTTCTTTGAAGTTGATTGAATTCCAGCAGGATACTTTGTCAAGGGATTTTTTCCCCTGCCCCTGGAAATCAAATACATCTTTGTAAAATAATCTACTTGTGTTCCCTGACCCTTTACTTCCCTTCTCTAAAAAAAATAAAAAAGGAAGGTGGCAGGGGAAGGAGGGGGAAGAAAGAGAAATAGCAGAGAAAATGCAGGTGTTAGGAGTCAACAACTAACCAGCCAGTCAGGCTTAGCAGTAACAGCACTACCCAAAGATGAAAAAGAAGCAGCATCTGTCTGTAGTCTGCTTAGAAATATTTCAAGTTTCTGCTTCCTAGGGATGACCACTTGAGGACTTATTTCCCTCCTCATCTGAGACAGAGGCGAAATACTGAAACAGTTATGGTAAGATAGTGAGAATCCCAGGCATTTGCAAAGGGCACCCCTGCTGTCCTAGAGCCTGCCCGCAACAGAATCAGAAATTAAAAGTCCGTCCTAAAGTTGTCTTGTATAGGGTCAAGCTTTCTGCTTTTTCTCATATTCGTGGTCCTGATGATCTATCTCTCTGTTTGTTTTTCTGCATCTGTTCTTCCTTATTTAATAGGATAAGCTTTTGTCTCTTCTCTTACCGACTTAGGTTGTGGTAATTTTCGTCCTGTAAAACAATGACCTAAAGTGCTACATGCCTTTACCAGAAGCCCTGGCTAAGGGGTGGACGTAATGAATGTGTTTCATGGCAGTTTCTTTTGCTTTTCAGTCGATTCCGGTGTGGACGCCTTGGCAGTGTTTATGGCAAGCGGCAGCACGACGGACGTTGTGAACCGCAACAGCCCCGCCACCCCGCCCAACACCCTGAACCTGCGCTCCTCCCACAACGAACTCCTGAATGCAGAAATCAGGCACACAGAGACCAAGAACAGCACTCCTCCGAAATGCAGGAAAAAGTACGCGCTGACTAACATTCAGACAGCCATGGGTCTTTCTGATCCAGCGGCTCAGCCCCTTCTGGGGAACAGCTCTGCCAACATAAAGCTGGTGAAGAATGGAGAAAACCAGCTCAGGAAAGCTGCCGAGCAGGGACAGCAGGATCCCAACAAAAACCTCGGTACCAATGCAGGCGTAAATGTAACTTCTGAGAAGTTTGAAAGCAATGAGCCGATCCCGCAGGATTCCTCTGGCTGTGAAATATTACCCTCGCAGCCAAGGAGGACCAAGAGCTTCCTGAATTACTATGCCGATCTAGAGACATCAGCTCGAGATCTAGAGCAGGGTTTTGTTGCAATGGAAGAGAAGTCTGCACAAAGCAACAGCCAGGCTTCTACCGTTATTGTCAATGGGGAAGTCCTACCCCGGAAACAGAACAAGATGCCAAGCCCAGAGGATGGCCAGGTTGCCACAGTGTCATCAAGCCCTGAGACAAAGAAAGATCACCCAAAAACTGGGGCCAAAACAGACTGTGCCCTCCACAGGATTCAAAACCTGGCCCCGAGTGATGAGGACTCCAGCTGGACTACCCTGTCCCAGGACAGTGCCTCGCCGAGCTCACCTGATGAAACAGGTATGCAAGCAAAGGCTCCTCACAGCCACTGTTTTAGAAAGGGATTGCTTAGCTTTTCTCAGCTGGTGCCAGGAAGGAGAGAGGTGTTTAGCAGTTTCAGTGGGGAAGTGGATTGTAGCAGAATACAAGCCCTGGCCTTGCACACAGCTGCTTGGCTGCTGGGGAATTCTTGGAAGCTTCCTGGTCGATTGTAGCAGCTTTAAGAAAGGCACCAGCAGATGCCCTATACAGGGTCCTAGAAATATGCTAACTGCATCTCTTGCTAGTTTATAAATAGTTGCTCTTAATATTCAGTGGGTACATGTTGTGAGAAGAACCTGATTGTGAGGAGATGCTGAACTACTGATAGCTACCTACACATAACAAAAAAGCTTTTCTGAACAATGATTTTTAAGTTCAGTGAAGATTTTACTTTTGTAATGCACAACTATAAGTAAGTATGCCCACTACCTCCCAGTCATTTGATGATGCTCCCTCCCTATGTGTCAACATGAGTAAAGAGAAGCCCTCCCAGCTGAGGAGTTGTGCAGTGAGCCCTGGTGGTGTCCATCCTGGAGGTCTGTGATTTTGGGCATGGACAGGGCTCTTCACTGCCGCTGCATCTGGGGTAGGAGGAGAGCATCATGTGGGGCCTTCACAGTTCAGTGCTCTCCAACCCTTGCATTTATACTCCCATAATAGATGTTAGGGTCCAAAGAAAGAAAGACATTTATCTAGGGGGAAAAAAAAAATAAGTGCAGTAGAGTTTTAGTCATATAACTTCTGGGAAGTGAAAAAATTCCTCAGTATTGAGAACAGTTAATCCATAAAAGAATGTGGTCCAGCAGATACCTGGAGAATTAATAATGTTCAGTCCAGAGATTGTATTTAGCACTTCAGTTTATGCAGAAATATTATAGAAAAATGGTTTTCCTGAGAAGACACTGTGGAAAATAAGAATATGCTTCTTCCAGGGCTTCTGAATTGTTTTGTCTTCCTCTTCCCACTCTTAACAATATTTCATTATTTGAATCCTGGAAACCTGAATGTTGTTTTGTTTTATTTTTGTTGGTTTGTTTTCGTATGTTTTCTTTTAGAGTTGTGTAATTCAAAAACCCTGAAAAAATTATTCTTAATTGATTGCATTGGGAATGCATGATTGTTTAGATAAAATCCTCCTGAGGTCTCCTTAGGGCAGGACACTTCTACGTGTGGTCTAATGAAAAGGTGTTTTCAAGAGCCTTAACCTTCTGTCTGAGTGAAGAGGTCAAAAATAAATACAATTCAATTTAAAGATACAAAACAACTGACTTATTTAAACAAATGTTAGTGTTGATAGATATGATAGAATCCATTAATAATGGGCACTGAACACCACAAGCACAGTACAGTATAAGAAATGTGTTTTGAGGAACCTCTCCTTCTCCAGGGAAATTAGCTGTACATGCATCTTGACAAGAACTACATTGACCTCAACTTTCAGATAATTTTATTAGCACTTTCAGCTATCTAACCTGAGATTCAGTACTTCGAAAAAAAAAAAAAAAAAAAAAGAGTCTGCAGTGATTTTAGAAGCAGGAATAAATCTATAGTCAGCAAAGCAATGGGATGTCATCAAGATCTTAGCACATGCCAAGCCCTAATGGGTTTTCAGGCAGCCTTCCTAGAGACAGGCAGCAACTTGCCACCAGAGCTGATTGACACCCAGCACTGCAGGCAGTCCCTCCAACAGGGAAACCTGCCTCTGTTGGCCTCAGGCACTGCATCTCCCCTGGGACCTACTGTATCCATCCAGCTGAATCCTCTGTCCTTTGGAGAGTCTTATGAATAACCAGACACCAGCTCCAGGTGGTTTTAATACTGCAGCTAACCAGCACTGGGTTCACATCATGGGCAATGCTCCCTCCTTCTCCCTCAAGGAACTTTCCTTAGTCTAGCTTTCAAAGGAAACATATCTTGTGTTATTACACCATCTGCCTATTCCTTCTCTCCCTCTCTGTGTATTCATCAGTTGCACCTGGATGAATTTGTATATATTCATTGTGTGAATCTGTGGGGTGCAAGCAGCAGCAAAGCACATGCCCCAGAGCTCAAACCTAGGAGAGAATGAGGGTGGTGTTTTCTGTTTGTGGCTTGCTTTTTTTTTGTTTGTTTCTTTTTGTTAAGAAGCTTCCTAGAAGGCAGGCACATTTCTTAATCTTTGTATCACCTGAAAAACAATTTCAGTGGAAAGTTATTCCACCACAGTAAAGTGCATTGCTCTGTGTAATAATCTCTAATGAATTAGAAATGGGAATTCTTTGGGAAATAAAAAGAATTCTCTTTGCCTCCAAACCAACAAGAAAATTGGAATTTGCTTTTGCTTTCTGTTTTCATTTAAATAAAACCCCCTCCTTTTAGAGCCAAGGATAGCCCCATAAATAGGAAAGTCTGAGATGTGGGATACATGGTGCTAGAGAGCCACAGATGTTTCTTGCTCTATGCCAGCTGCCCCTCTTGCTCTCTTCAGGGTGCTGGGAGGATGTGCAGGGGCAGCAGCCTCCTTTGGCTCCCTGGTCTCTCAGCCTTTGGGTCACATGATGCCTCGTTTCTCCCTAGCTGAAATCAAAGAGATATTAAAACCACAAGTGTCCTCTTTTTCAGGAGTGCTGCTGCAGTGGGCAACTGCAGTATACCAAATGCCTGTCTGCTGCTGCTCTCCAAGCAGATACAAGAGGGCAGTCTAATAGCTGCTTACAAATAAACAACTTCAATCCTGTGCAGAGATGGCAGCTGGGAGACTGGCCCTTGGGGATCCGAAGTGCCACTCTTGTAAAGAGAGCCTGGTGTTCTGAAATAACAGCATGTCTGGGGAGAATAGCCCTCTTAATACAATAAAAATTACAGTAAATCATGAACTGGTCAGCAAGATTTATAGCAGTAGTCAATTCTGCCTCTGATTTTAACCAGCATCTTTGACCAAATTAAAATGTCCTCTTAAAAGCATGAGTCTTCCTTTGCAGTACCTATCTGACACAGACAATATGTCTGTTACTTGCTCAAAACATGTTTTCTGTGTTCCTGAGTGGGGAAAAAAGATTTATGTAATAAAAACACATTCAATTACATCGTGGATTAATGCAAGTCCTATGAAACTAGAGAGAGAACCACCTATGCAATTGTAGGGTTCTAAGTAAACACCCAATTTTTAGATTTTTGGGAATAAGAGTCTCTGGTTCACACCTGCTCTGCATCCTAAAGGCTTGCAAATTTTAATATTAGGCTGTTATATATATATTTTAATGCTGCATGTTACTGATAACCATGTCTCAAGAACAGTGCATGTTTTATATAGTCTCAGGCTTGACTGATTGCTGATTGCTTATGAAATAAGAAAGGTGACTATTGCTCTATATCCCAGTGTGTGTGTAGGTTAACATTCTGCATGTGAGGTTACTAACTGCATGTTTGTGTTTTATTTAGCCATGCCTATGAGAAGATTTTAGGGTCACTTTAAAAGAAATAAAATTTTAAGGGCAGCCATGGTTACACGATGTTCACAGTCTACTGGTAGAAGGCTATAAAAGAAATTGAACTTGGTAGAAAATTGAACTTGAAAGATGATCCTCTCAAGTACACATTGCCACTATCAGTTGCACAGGGAGGCTGCTTGCTGTGTTTAGGCAGTCAGGTTGGGTTTATTCTGTGATTCTCAGTGGAGCTACCTAAATCCCTACCTTGGATGCTTGAGTGCTCTGACTTAAAATCTAAAGATTGCACAATTAAGAGTGGCAATCAGCACCCAGATTCCACAATTAACAGTAATAACTAGCACCCTTTTGAATTGAGATAGTTAACAAAAATGGATTTGTAGAAGTAAATTACTGTGCTTAAATTCAAGAATGGGAGAATAGATGCTTTATATAGCAACAATTAACATCCTCTTCCAAACTCTGTTAGCAATTACCAAAATTTGGGACTATAGAAGAGGTGTTCCAGAATGTGTTGTATGGTCACAGTTACAGTTTCATACTTAACTGTTTGCCAAAAAGATAACCATTTTTCAGTTCATCAGAGCCATTCAATTTCCTCCCTAGAGTGAGCTTGGTTCAACCACCCACCTGGTGTCCTTTGAGGTGTCTGGTGGTGTCCAAGACAGGCAGCAGAGAGGAGACAAGAGCTAGGACTTGCATTTGGAGAAACAATCACAGGCTGAGTAGGATGGTAACACTCACAGGTGAATTAACCAGCTGAATAGAGTCTGAAACACCTGCCCTGTAATGCAGAAATGAAATTTGTTCGTTTACTGTGTCTGTCTTTGTTTTAAAAATAGCTGCTTGTTTAATCTCTGCTATATTGTTCCCAAAGGGTCTAGGATGGTTTGTCAGACAGCTCTCTCCTAGACTGACTTCTTTCCCTGGGTATCCTGGGGCTGGGGAAGATTGGGTTTGAGGATCATTGCCTTGTGGTGGCTGTGCTTTGACTACTAAAGCGTTGATGTGGCTAGTTCAGCCCTTTGGCTACAAATAGTGTCATGTATGGCCCACTCCTACCTGACACAGCTTCCTTGATTTTGACCTAACTCCAGCTGAACTTCTGGCCACTTGATGGGAGTCTAACAAACTGTGTTGTTTTGCCCTTGATATTTCATTTCTTGTTTGGTGTTTGTCTTTTCAGGGATACTTCTCATGCTACCTTAGTAAAGCACATAATTCCTAATCCAGAAAACATCATAGTGCTGCTTTGTATAAGTGCAGTACTATGATTTTAAGCATGTTAAAAATGAATATTTTTCTATTCAGTAAAATATGTAGTTGTGGGATGAACAAATTTATCCAGGGCCTGTTCCTGGAACACGTGGAATATCTGCATGGGAAAGTAAAAGGTGGCAATGAGGAGTAGAGGTGGTGCCAAGACAACACAGGGAAGTAAATGCCAGTGTCATACTACTGCCTGAGTAGTTCACAAGATGCCCAGGGCACTGCACATTTCCCTTAACTCCACAGTGCACTTTACATGAATGTGTAATGTTAAGAGATATTAGGACGTGGGTTTTGTGTGCTACAGCCAAGTGGAAAACTCTTCTGAGCATCTATAGGGCAGACTCAAGTTTCAAAAGTGCTAAACAACTTAATCATGTCAGGTACTTAACTTGACAAACCATTTTTGGAAACTTTCCAAGCTTGTGTAGTTCTGGATGCTGCATGTCCTCTCTGAGGTTGAATGTATCTTGCTGGAAAAGCTCTTCTATGCCTAGAATTGTCAGACATAGGAGCAAGCAAAGAGGAATGGAAAACAAATCACAGAAGAGAAAACAGAGAAGGTAATGGGGAAAAGTAAGGATCCTGATTTCAGAGGGATGTTAATGCAGGAAGTTTCACAGAAGAAAAGCCACAATAAGCTGATACCAGACTAACCACCTCTCCTTAAAAAAAAATACTTTCCACTTCATAAAGCTGTTAAAGTAATAAAAAATTATGGCCGAAATTGATCCAGTAAACCTCTGCCTCAGCACTTCTGAATGCTGCATAGAAGTCAGGCCAAACTTCAGTCCACCTGATTGATGCTTTGAAATGGGTATAGATATCTCTGGGGAAGGGAAGTAAGAAACAGTATTACCTTTGGGAAGATGCTTTATGTGCAGGCCTCTGTTTGTTAAGGCAAGCTGAGAACAAGGTTATACTCTTCTGGGTGAGGTCTGTGTGCTCTGAAGCACTTTGCAACCTGTTTGGGTGCTTGTTTGTTATCTTCTAGGCTCCTGTATATCAGCTGCAGGAGGTGTGGTAGAGGAATGGTATCACCACTCAGCAGAATGAGTCTCTAGTCTTTGCAGTGGCCCTTGAGCTCTTGGAGGACCTTGCAGTTGCTGGGGCAGCAGCCATTCAGCAGCTGTAGAAGCCAGGGATGGCCAGCACAGTTTGGGGCATTTCCTGCTCAGATGTTCCTGCCTCTTTGCACTCTGCAGAGTGGAAATGCAAAGCCTGGGCACGGCAGTTGTTCCTGTGAGCACCTGCTGTGATCCCAGTGTCAGGCCCAGCAGTGGTGAGCTGTTCTCCCCGCTGCTCTCTGAGGAGAAAGCTGATGGGAGAGCAGGTGGGTTGTGAAGTGGGGAGGATGGGCTGGAAGATGGGAACATGACCTGGAGGAGGGATCCACTGGAGGGGGAAGCCAAAGGAGAGTAAATGGTATGCAGCTGTGGAGATAAATAGGGACTTGGCATCAACTGAGGGAGAGATGGAAGCAAGCAGGGATGTTTGTAGGCAGTAGGTTAGGCAAGCAAGACTGGCACAAAGGCAGTGACAATAAATTAGATGGACTAAGTTTGACAGCAGAAATAAGTATTGGGGATTTTGCTTGTGCTGGGATGTTATTTCACAGAAGTTATGAGAACTTAAAGAACACATAGATGGGGAGCTCTGAGTTATTTAAAACTGAAGTACTGCTAAGAGAAAATCAGATCCTAGTTTAGGCCCCTGTGGAAGGAGATGTTTGTACAGTGAGGGACACAGACTTAAATCCTCCTTAAGTTTCTACTCTGTTATGTTTGCACATGGAGGTATTTCTTTTAGTCTCCCCAAGTTACTGGCTCCTTTATACCCCAGTCTCTCAGTGCACTGGTTCCTCGTGTGCTGAATTCTCACATAAGTCAAGCATTAGGTGATTGAAGTTGAATTCAGCTTTAATTAACAGCATGGAATCCCATGAATTGGGCTGAAGTGGGGTTGTGACCCCTTGAGTCACAAGAGTGCTTTTCCAAGTTATGGTATTGGACATACAGAAATTTCTGGATATACAGAAAACTATAGCATGTACCACCAAGACATGGGATAGATGGTGCTGCAGGGAGCCTTGGGTTTGTTGCTGTTGCATCAGGAGAAGGTGGGTAGATTCAGAGCAGTACTGAGCATCTGCATGGGCCAGAAGAGGTGTTGTGTGATATGACTTGGCATGCTGCAGAGACCTTGCTCTGAACTCAGTCCTCGCTTGAGAGTGAACCTCTGGTCCCTGCCTTAAGGGACATGAAGCCTTTTTTAAGCAATCCCATGAAAGCACATTTATTTGCTGTTAAGACTCAATTGCTTCATTCTGAGAGCCCCTGGGTGCTCAGGATTAGGCTGTAAATGTCCAATATCTGGATGCCACAGAGCTCAAGATAATGACATTAAGTGGGTTCCTTGTAGTGTCTGGATCTGGATTGTGAAGCCCAGCAGTGCGTGTCCTTCGGCTTGCACAGCAGATTTGTCCATGATACTTTGGTGATGAGAAATCATCGAGGAGAGATGGAGAGGACAACTCCAAATATAAAGCATATATTTTTGCTTCCTGCTTATAGTGTCTCTGGGGCATTTAAATCCATTTTTATATGGTGTTGTGTTACAGGGATTGTTTTTTAACTGCTATTCATTATGTTGATTATTTTATATGTACATAATTTGATACACTGTACTGATTTATTACATAGCAAGACAACTTCAAGGCTTTTGCTTGAAAATCATTCTCAGAACTCTTCATGAAACTGTTAATAAAACTATTTCGTCCTAAACAATAACACAATTTATATAATTGCATTTTTCCTGGTTTTTAATTGCTTTTGAATTTAAATTCTGCAGAGCTCAATTTAAATTTTAAGCACTACATCAGTTATTAACTCAGACATGATTGCAGGGCACTGAGAGAGGAGTAGCACTGTCATAATCCACAGGTCAGAGCTTTAACTTTGTAGAGCACATTTTTTGTTTGCACGTAACTGATAAATACTCTAAATAAAAGGTTATGGCTTTTTCTTCTTGGAATTGGATTTGAGGCACTTCTCTGAACATGGGAAGTTTTCAGTAAGGAACAAAGGACCTCATGCCACCTCCCCTACTCAATATGAAAGCCAACAAGCACAACTCAGATTGGCCAAAATAATTTTTATATTAGAATACATTCCCGTTCAGACCTTAATTTAATTTTACTTGTACTCTATAAGAAAGAGACATTCAAGTTATCCTGGTCATTTTGGCTGACATGATTCTTGGCTTTGCTTAAATTATTGATTATAGCAAGGGGAGGGACTTTGCAATGAGAACAGCTCTCTCACTAATAGAACAGTGCTCTCACTAATAGAAGCCTTGCACTAAATCAATTTCTACCATTCCTGCAATGCACCTTCAGGAAGTTGGAGGTTTACAGCCTTAAGAAGAATCTTATCTTCGAAGACTGGATATCTGCTTTACATTTTTTTGAACTCTTCATGTTTATACAGGCAGCTGAAGAGAAAAAATCAACACAAATATATTTCCAGGGGCCGATCTGCAGGATGAGGGGCTGTTCTGGTTCAAAGTTGAACTGATTAAATCTTGATTTGATTGTCATCTAAAAGCTTGTGGGCTGAAAGTACTGTTTCAAAAGCTTGTCTCCTAAGCAGAGTCAGTCAGAAAATACATCAATGTCTTGCAAGCTGGAATGAATTCAGTGGAGGATGCAGTATATGCACACACTGCTGAAATCCATGCATAGCCATCTCTGATTTTTTCTTGGCTTATTAGAAAATGGAGTCATTTATACAGTGAACATGTGGTGTTTCCTCTGTTACATTTACCGGCAGTTGAACGGGGATGGCTTCTCTTCCCTCCCATCCAAAGCACCATTCCTCGTTCGACTAATTAAGTGTCTGTTTAAACACAGCACTGTATTTTTTCATATTTGAGTTGGAGATGCTACACAGAGGGAGAATATGAGGCTGTTGGGACATGTATGTGGCAAACTTAAAGGATGCTGGTAGCAGATCAGTACATGCTGAACTATTCAGGAGCATCTAGTAACTGTAAGTAACACTTCTATTTTACTTTTTCATAGCACCGGCTGACAATGTCAACCTGTCTGGATACTGAATGCAATTATTTTATCTGTTAATAAAAATTCTGCTCAGTGGAAGATCAGCTGGTATCTAACACGTTAGGTTGCAGCAGTATCTTCCTGAATATTATTTCAGTAGTGAATTGACAAGTGATGTTTTATACTTGTGATCCATAGAGCTTGAAGTTCTTTACATGGATTTAAAATACATTAAAAACCAGAGTTCTGATTTCTCCTTTACACATGACAAATTCTTCTCCTGTATTTTTCTTGTAGTCAAAGGGAAGAAAAAAATATTTCAAAATAGTGTGATAGTGGTACCCCTAGTCATTCCCTAAAGTTCAAAGTAAAAGAAATTTTGCAATACTGAGTGTTAGTTTGGAGCTTAGAAAGATGAGGCAGTTTATACTCAGTATTGAATTGGGACCTGTCAAAGAATGTTGACTAATATCTTGGATATTTTGTTTTGTCCATCTTGCCAGATCTAAATAAATCAATTTGTTGAGGTAGAAAAAGGATGTCTTATTGGAAAGCTGACTCACACAAAACCTTTATACAACTTTTTCTCTTCATTACAGGGGAACTGTAATTAAATAGCATAACTGTATTTGCTCCTTACAGAAACAAACTAATAATAAGAAACAGTTTGGCTTTTTTAAAAATTATTTGAAATTTAGTTAACTTTTTTCTTTTGTGGCTACACTAGCATTGTTTGTCACACTCCAGCTGTAGCAGAATTTCAAGATAACATTTAGTGTTAAACTCAAATTACCTTCTTTTTCTTTTGTGCTTAACTAAAACAAAATAATGAGTTTCCCTTTTTTGTCCATGGAGGCTGTCAGCAGATCAACTAAGGAATTTTAGTAGTAGTCTCCTGGCTGCATTAATTTCCTTTGGTTAATGGTGCTGAAACAAAACTAATGCTTTTTTTAACAAAGATATCTGAAAAGTAGGAAGGTGGTGTCAGAGCAACACAGATTTCAGGGCTAAGCTTCCACTGACATGGAATAGGGAGTTTATTTCATTTTTCTTACAGGATTGGTTTTTTCCCACTAAAATGGGTGTGTTAGGCTTTGTAAAATTATATTGCCTATGTGTATTTAGGCTAAGTATAGAAAATAAGACTTATGCAGTGTCAAAATTAATGTATGATCATTAACAGAAGATTTATTTTCTATAGTTCTCTTGATTTCATGTCACAGGTGAATTCTCTCTTTCAGAACTATACTCCAGATTTCTGTACTTTGAATATACCAAGCTCCTATTACCTAAGATTTTCTAATCCTACAATGACTTCACAGAGAAAATGCAGCATCTTAAATGAAGCTGCCTTAGGAATAGGGTGACAGTGGAGGTTTCCCCATTCTGTGTTCCTCCCAGTGGCTTCTGTCCACATCCACTTTCAAAAAGCTGGTCCACAAAATAGTGGGGCATGGTCCAGTGTACTCAACACTTCCCAGAGGAAATCACTTTTTTTTTGGTGGATAGGTGTCTCTGGCTTGAGGGAGACTGTTGTTAATCTGGGACAAGCTTCAGCTATTCCAAAATAAAACCAATTGAGTAGTGACTCTGCTTAGTTGTGGTTTTCCAGAAATTATGCAGAAGGGTGATTTTCTCTCTCCCAGAAGTACGTGGAGATGTTAACTATGTGTTCAACTGATGTTTGAGGTTCGCTACTTCCAAATTTTGTTAACATCAGTGCAATAACTGTCGAACAGTATTAAAAAAAACCACAGGCAAAATGTACTGATTTAAAAGTTGCACTCCCTGCAGACCATACTTGAAAAATACTATAATAGTGATTGTTGGTTGTATTTTAAGTATTCAAGTGTACAACAGAAGCTTTATTGTGGGTGGAGGAATACATCTAGTATTTGCATGGTAGACCTCTTTTGTTTTCCTCTGCACACCACCCCATCTGCAGACAGGGCAAATGGACAGATCGAGCATTGGAAGTAGAAGGGCAGGGAGGGAGTTTTCACATGTTACTCCTTTATTAGTAATACATTTAATTTTACATCCTCATTTTTATTGCACAGGAATACTTATAGATATGATGCATTTATAAAGGCTAAATTAGAGATTAATAACTTCTTCAATATATACCAGTAAACCAATTCAAAAAAAAAGAAAAACAAACGTAAGTTCTTCTTGGAACCAATACACCTTGTCCCCAAATGGCAGTTCAAAAACAATGTGTATTCAAAAGCAGGAATAAATTTCAGGTGATTGTTTATCTTTTTAGGGTTAAGCTTTCATTTTAATTTTGTTTTTTTCAGCTTTTACCTTTTTTTGAGAGGGAAACATGGGATATTTTGTGGGTTGTAATGAGAGGATTTTGAATATTTGTTGATTTGTTGTTGTTGATTTGTTTGTGTTTTTTTTTAAGTGGACAAGCTGCAATTTTCCCATTGATTCCAGGAGTTAGGGAGGCATTTAAAAAGTTCCAGATATCACAAGAGACAAAATCATAAAAATTTCTGTCAAAAATGCTGAAAACAAGTGTGAATTCACAAGAGTAATATTTTATTTCTTGTGTTTTAAAAGGAAACATTTTGAAAGGAATGAACCTTGCAGCTTGAATTCTGTAGTAATGAACAAAAAACTACGTTAAAACACTAAAGATCTTTTGGTGGGATGTGGTTTTATGATTTGCTGAGGGGTAAGGTGGTGGTCAAAGTTTAAAAGAGAGAGAAAACCGTTTTCTCCTTCTGGTAACATTACGGCAAAAGGATCAGTGTAAAGGTCACCAGATAGGGTTATTTGGACTTTTGTCTTACAGATGCTATGTCAGGATTGTGTGTTTTCCTGGCCCCAGTTTTATCTGGGCTAATTCTATTTTCAGGTGGCAGGATTCACTGAGAATTTGTTATCAGTGCATAAACTGAATTTCTGCCTAGCATCTTGCTTACACTATGTGACTGTCATCTCCCCTTTCTACTTCTGAAATTTTCTGGAATGCAAATAATATCAGGACAGCGAGACTGTAAACACTGACTGACATAAGAGCTTTTTTGAACTCTAGTAATTGTTGTGTGTAAAAGCATGTAGTGTAAGCCGTGCTAATTACCTCTGCACAGCAGTTGTCTCTGCACTCAGCACCAGACAGATCTGCTGTTAGTGAACTACTCCTCACTAGTTCAACTATGTTCCCCTTTCCTTATTCGTACAGATATTTAAGACCAACTGTTCTATTTGTCTGTAAAGAAAATTATATTTGTCAAATGGTGATGCATAATTTGGCATAAAAGTAGTAAAATCTTCCTTTTGGATACATATTAATATAAATTGGAAGGGGACAAGTGTGAAAAGACAGTAGTGTTCAATCCCGTAACTCCTGTGTTTCTATTGTCATATAAGATTATTTTGTACCTCAACGTAGGAAAGTGTGTGCCTTTGTATTTATGAGAATAAATTTATTGTGTATTTTCCTTCTAGGAATATATATCTATATTTTTATATAAAGCCCTTAGAGGAAGCTTGGATATATTGGTTTGAGAGTTCTCACATCAGATGAGGCTTTTTAATCTAATCCAGTATAACTGCTGTGGTAACTTCTATCAAAGTCTTTCAATGCTGTTGTTAGTTCCACTATTTCCAGTGTAAGCTAATACAGTAAATGGAAGGCAGAGCTTTTACAAGAGCTACAGTGGTTCCAGTTCCGTGTTGTACATAACCAACTGGCCCTATATAGCAGACCTCAGGCTCATGTAGTTCCTTATGGGTCACTTCTCCAACAGGGGTCAGTAACAGAAACTTACAGCTTCACTAAAAACAAAAACAGGGCTAGTATAAAGTGGTCCTCTCCCTATTATATCTTTTTCACTTTCAGTAATTGATAGTTTTTAGGACTTTCAGACTTGGTATGTCATTCATGTTATCTTCTTTAATTGCCCTCAATAGACTTCTCTAACATGAATTTGTTTAATCATTTTTTTCCTATTTGTGTTTCTAGCATCCACAACATCCTGTGACCGTGAGCTCCATAATCCAATTATGTATCATATGAAAAAGTGTTTCCTTTTGTTATAAAATTGCTCCCCAGTAATTTCATTAGATGCCTCTTGCTTGTCTGTTTTAGGAAGCAGTAAATAACAGTGAATGATGATTTCCTTTCCATCCTTGCCTTCTTCCCACCATTCATGATTTTACAGATTTCTCTGCCATCCTCTCCTCCTCCTTGTTATTTATTCTCCAAGCTGGAGAGCCCTATTTAACTCAATGTCTCTTCCTGCAGAGAGATTTTAATCTGTCTGGCTTTTCTAATTCTGCTACATCCATATTTATAGTCGGGCATGTGAAGTTCATGTACTAGTCCTATGACAGTTCAGCCCTACATTAGAATTGTAGGCATAAAGACTTTTATCTTGATCTTGGTTCCTAAGATGTAACTTTTTCAACTGCCAGTGGGTACTAAAATGCTTCCTTCAAAAATCTTTGTAACCTTGATCCTTCCAGAGTGACAAAAGGTAATTAATTGGCTGCCCTTGTATATGAGGATTTGAAGCAGCAGAAGAGTAACAGTAAAGGAACTTGTAAGAAATGGATAAAAAAGAGATGGGTATCTTTGTCCATTAAAGAAAACGGAAAGATGAAGGTTTTGCATTGAAAAACAACTCTTGAAACTGTGTATCCTAATCCTGTAGGATCTATCTGCAGTCTTTTGTTTTTGCTCAGCAACAAAGGTGACTAGAAATCCAGAAAGGGCACTCTTCTCATCCTACATAACTGGTTTTCCAGCTTTCTAAGACCACCTGCAGTCCTCTGACATGTCCGTAAGTTGTAAGGTTTCCAGCAAAGATTAGCTACTCTTTTCAGCTGAGGGAAAGGACCATTCTGTCACTTGTGCATCTCTTGTTTTACTGTTTGTAAATGTGATGACAATCAGCTGTTTGTGATGACAAACATCTTTGAGATTTCTTAACACCAGAAGGTCTTTTCCACAGTGCTTATAGAGCTCAGTGGCTTGCGGTTTATCACACACTGGAGATTTTCTCTGTTGTTTTCCTGTGCTTTGGCATATTTTTATTCTTACCAAGCAGGTGTTTGTGCTTAGGCGTATTCTATCTCAGGGTTCACAATAAAGAAAACTTCTCAAGTTGTGCTCTGGGCATATGCATCTTTAAGGGAAATTTATCCTTGCTTTCAAAGCATCCATTTTGCTAATGGGCTTGGAATTAAAGGTGGTACTAATTGCAAGTGAAATTGTCTTGTGGTTCTCTGGAATTTTAAAATTAATACCTTCATTTTTCTCTTTCAAATGCTGTCTGGCATAGGACTCTAGTTGTTGTGTGTTGGCTTTGTTCCTGGCTACTGTTTGCTAACTTGGACTTCCCAGGGTGATTTAGGTCACAGTTATTTTTTCTGAATTTTCTTCTAAGTCTTGCTAGTGCTTATATCAGAGATACAATTTGTATCTCCTTAAATGCAGATTTTTAGGTCCACTCCATGAAAAATATAGAATTTTGGTGCTGGAGTGTAATGAAGTAGATAATGAAAGTACTGATATTTCTAATGCTTTCAGAGATGATTAACATCTTTGAAATTTCTGAATACCAGAAGGTATTTGGACAGTATGACTAAAGATTTAAGAGAAAATTGATATACCAATGTAGTGATGTGAAATACTTGAATAAACTGCAGGGCCAAGACACCCCTGTGTGCTGTCAGCACGCTTCCCTCTCCCACTGCAGGTGAAACACAGCCAGCTCCTCTGGAGCTTCCATCTGCTGCCAGAAGCCCCTGTTCCTAAAGCTTTCCTGTTGTAGATGCTGTACATTGCACTTCATGTATGGCTCTGTGCATTGTGCAGGAAAAGACTTCGTTCAACTGAAGCAAAATTACTTTTGAAAAGGTTAAAGTTGTTTGGTTGTTGGCTTTTGTTTTATAAAAAGTCTCAAAGCTTGAAGGCTGGGAGGTGAAGCTTGAGTTCACCATCTTACAAGCCCTCAGCATGGGCTGGAGCTGCCCGAGGTGCCCAAGCTTCCCCCTTAGTGTCTGTCACTGCAGGCAGCCCATGGGCCATGGGGCCAATGTGCTGGCTTCCTAGGCTTGTGCAAAACTTCACACTTATGCATCTCTAAGTGGATTTTCTCCATAGTAAATTCTCCCATCCCTTCATTATTGTAGCAACATGAAATTTGCAGATTGGGAAATGTTAGGTCTTTGGCTTCTATGTTGGAAAAATCCAGAAGCCTTCAGTTTGCTTTCTAATGCACATTTCACTACAGTTTTAAGGTGGCAAACGAATCCATTATATAGATTGTTAAAAGCCACATTCCAGCTTTTACTGACAGTCCTAAATTGAGGAAGCTTTGCTATATTAGGAAGAGCAGTCCATACTGTAGGATGGAAGGGGATTCGGATGTGTAGTCACGCTGGAGTACAGTGGCTGATCTCTGTGCACTGTGTGTGTTTGGTGCTTGGCTGCAGGGAGCCTGCACAGACCTGGAGTCTGGGCATGACTCCAGGAGAGTTATTTAGTGCATCTCAGACCTCTCCTCCTACACTTCCCTGACTTTGTTTAAAACAGGGCTTGCACTCTCCTGCCTCACAAGGTTGGTGTGAAGATAAAGCAGTCATTTTCGTGGCTTCCAAGAGCCTCTGCTGCAGTGTGTGAACTGAGGGATGAGCAGAGCTTGCATATGAGAGGGGAAATTCCTGTTCTCACAAATGTTGCTTTTTGTGGTGAAGTAAAACATTTAATTTCAGACAGTAGCTCTATTGTAATTCAATTTTATGTTCTGTTTTCACTGAATCATTAAATATCAAAAAAGGTTTTTCTAATGTATTTGCACAGTGCTCTAAATGAAGCTGTCAAAGAAAAGCAGATTTGGTCAAGCCACCAGTTGAATTGTATGTCTGTGCCATTGGGCAACTTCACTTGCTTTTAATTAGCCAGTCATATGCACAAAACCACTAATGAGCACGTCCCTAAAATTTCAGAGTATATCAATATATTTATGCAGGATATTCTCCAGAGAAGTGCAGTCCTTTCTCTGCATGGACTCCTGAAGTCAGTAGGCCTCATTATATTTTAGATGAAGAAAATTACTTTTGCCCAGTACCTGACTTTTAATGCAAATATTTTTTATGCAGTTCCTTTTCTAAAATGGAGGGGGAAAATGGTGACAGCTAGTCAGATTCTTTCTTCCATGCTCTGCCTTATTACTTGTGTCATTCAGATAAGAGAGGCACTCACTGGCATCACCAATCCTCCATTTAAACTATTGAGGATACAACAGAAATAGAATAGAGAGGATAGAAAGCTATCCCTCAATTCACACAAATGGGATTAAAAGTGTGGACTCCAACCTTGTTGCAATTCTTTAGTACCAGGGGTCGGTGGCAAGTGTCCTGGCAGGATTAAGATCTGTCCCTCTGTCTTTCAAGGCTTGTACCAAGGTGAGAAGCACCAGCTACCAGCAGAAAATGTAAGGGGGATGGGAAGCACTTGTGTCTACAGCCTGTCCCAGTAAAATGGAGAGTGACATGTTGGGAGATATTGAAGCTTGCAAAACAAGAGTATTAGTTGTTAGTAAAGCACTGTGTGCCAATGTCTGACATATGGCAGTAGGGTCACCTCAACAGCTTCAACTCACAACAAAGGAACTCCTGCACCAATGTCCCCTCCTGTTCTGCAGCCATCCTGTATCTTGAGGTCAGAAGGACATCTATGTTTAACTTGAATACTTTTTCTGTCAATGTTATAGACTGAATCTTTCTGTTTTGTGTGAAAATTCCAGACTATATTTGTTCATTGCCCCAAATTAATGGTTTGTTCTGTGAATGGTTTGATACTAGCATACCAATTCACTTTGAGGAGACAGGAGAATCAGACTCTGTGTTAAGAGAGAAATACATAAATCTAGAGCTGCTACCAAAATAATTTTGCCAGTTTTTCTACCAAATGCTTGGCTGCTGTTGTTGTGACAGATAAATTTTGTGAAGGGAATGGAGACTGGAGTCCATGCCTTCCTTTGGTGTGCTGTGCAGTGTGCCTGCTGGTGTGACAGTGCATGCACAGGCCTCCCTCTGTGAGTCTAGCAGTCCCTTGGGTGGGGTGGTCATGTAATCCTTCCTCTTCAGACCAAACAACACCCTGCTTCTAAAACAAGATGAAGTAGTTAAATACGTTATGAACCCAGAACATGAGACCATATGGTGCAGTTCTGCTCTCTGTAGGGAAAGGCATGGGAAGAAGAGATACTATGCAAAAAATAAAATCAGAGAAGCAAACGCAGATTGCTGCTGTGGTTTAGCCCTGAAAGCTAACTTGCAATACCATTTTTAGTAATTCTCTAATGATGATAATGAAAATTCTCTTGAATAGCTCTTGATGAACTGTTGGCTGCTCAGAGTCCTTTGAGCTGAGGAGGTCGTTTGGGTCACAATCACACAATGAGTGATCACAGCGGATTTAGACCAAATTAGTCTGCTGTGTTTTGGACTGCTCTTTAGGTAAAAGCTTTTGCCATCTAGTGGAAGGAATAGAGAACTAGCAATTCAAATAAGCTAGAAACCCACTTTACTGGTTGTATTCCTTACTTTGAGGGTGAGAGCTCTGGAGCAGACTGCCCAGAGAGCTTGTGGAGTCTGCTTCTCTGGAGATGTTCAAAACCCATCTGGATGCAGTCCTGTGTAACCTTCTCTAGGTGTACCTGGGGGATTGGACGAGATGATCTCTGGAAGTCCCTTCCAACCCCAACCGTTCTGTAATTCTGTGATATGCAAAATGTATTTATAAGCAGTAGATCACTTGCTAGAACAGTAGCAAATTATTCTGACTGCTTTGAAAACTAGATGGTAGAAATCTTCTAAGGTATTGGTGCACTTTGTTCAGATACTATCTCGTTTAAGCACCAAATTGGTGGAAAGGGTATTCATTTATATGCTCCCCTCACTTGTTTGGGACTCCTTTTCATTCCACCCCAGACTGTACCTGCTTATTTTTTTCCTGCATCTTAGGTTGGCCAATATGCTTTGAATGCTGTGGTGGCTTGTTTCCTGCCACCAGTGGGATGGGGAAGAGAACTGGAAGAGCAAAAGTGAGAAGTCATGACTCGAGATAAAGCAAGTTTAGTAAGTGAAGAAAGAGATAATCATATATAAAAAGTGATCAAACACTAGCACTAGCAGGCCAATGCCTAACCTGTCTGCTTGAGGCTGAGAACAGAAATGATCTCGGGCCTATGCCAGCATTGCTCAGCAATTACCAAACCACTGGTATGTTTCCAGCACATGTTTTAGTCACAAATGTAATGTGCAGTACCTTACAGGCTGCTAAGGAGAAAAAAAATAGCCCAATTCCAGCCAGACCCAGTACATATCTTAGTTGTCCAGCTCTCCTAATGTCCAGCATCCTAATCAAGAGATTGAGATCTTGTCGTGGTAAAGTCTGTGCAAGAGCCATAGGATGTGTCTCCAGTGCAGCACTTTTCAGGTAGCAATTCATCAGCTTTTGCTCAAGCTGACATGATCTTTCCTACATGTCTATAATTTCATGTTGTCACCACTGCTTCACCTGGCTAAAGAGCCACCCTCCTCCAGATGAGACAGAGACCGGCTTCTTCCTGGCCCATCTGTTGCCACAACAGCTCTCTTGAGACAGCAACTCAGGTCACCTCCAAGTCTTCCTTCCTTACTTTACTAGACTCTGCTTGTTTTGTGGATAGATGTTTTTGTTGGTGAACAGGCTAGTCCTCTTGTGTTTAGCTATTTTTTGCCCATTTTCCAGGAAAGAACATAGAGACCTTTCCTCACAGTCTTACTGGAGTACTTTTTCCTACTGTTGCTGCTGTTAGTATCAACTCCTGCAAACGCAAGCTGTGATGCTGGCTTCTCACAGCTTCACCTCTACACCTCAGACTGTACTGCCCCTGAGCAGACAACTTGGAGAGCCCAGAAATTCTCCCGTTTAAGCAGGACAACTAGTATCATCCATCACCCTCATCCATGGCTGTCACCCTCACCCATGGCTGTCATCAACACTTCTTCAGAGCCCCTCTGCTGAAGTCACTTGCCCTTGTTTTCTTTGGTAATTTGGCTAGTACTGCAGATCTTATATCAGCTGCCTGAGCTTTGGTCGTTGAAAGGGAAAGTAGGCCAAGACAGCAAAACAAGGGGGTTTAGTTGTGGGGTTTGGATTTTTTTCCTGAATGTTGACAAATCTGCTTTCCTCTCCTTTCCATTAGATTAGTCATCTCTGCGTGATGCTCCTTATGCTTGTAGTAACTCATTTATACAGCCAGACAAAGGTGACATCTCATGAAAAAGAGAATTAGTACAGGCAATTCATCCCAAATTTCCTTAGAATTTTTACAAAGTCAGTCTTTTCTGATCGTGGCTGATTTTACAGTTGATCAAAACAGCAAATCATTTTGGCACAGATAGAGTCTGGTTATGTGTATGCCCGTAAATCCCACGTTTCAGCATGTTTTCCTGGAAAGTGTTAGAGAATCTTCCTCTCCCCAAGTGCATCTGACTGGTGGCTGGTTCAGCAATTCAGCAAGGAGGATGACAGGGTTGTCATGACAACCAGTTACATGCTGGGAGCAAAGATGGTGACAAATGACCAGCTTCTGGCTGGTTATCACTCCTTGTTGGGTAACGTTCCCCAAATTAGAGAGACACGTCTGATTTATGATCATTTGACCTGTTGACTTGTATTTTTGCTGCCTTTGTTTCTGAGATAGCATTTGTGCTTCCTGCAGTGATGCTTAGGCCAGGCTGCCTGTTGGCCGTCATTGGTGTGAATCATGCGAGTAGGTGAAGCTGTTGATTTTGCTGTAGTGCATAAAAAGTGAGAAGTTATCTTTGGAGACTTCTTTTTGTTAAAACCAAACAATTTAAACTTGCATGTTGAGCCCACTGCAGGAAATAGATGGGATAAAAATATACATGACCTATGTTCTTTCTATTGTGCTATTGAATGGAGAATGCTCCTTGAATTTCACTTGCCCTCAGCTGTTAATACAAAGTCTTCCTCTCCCTTCAGTGCCTGACTTGATCTTCAGCATGCCTATGGGATGGGGGGGGAATATGCTTCCCTTAGGATGAAATCCTGGATCTGCTGAAGTCATTGACATCTCTTCAAAAAGTTTTTGTGGCCTATTTTCCTTTAGTTTTGCTTTTATTTAGATTCAGAAGACAGAAGTAAAACATTTTCATTTCAAGATTTTGGAACTTGAGAAAAGGAAACAATATTTCCCCCCACCTTTTCCTTTTATTAAAGCCTTTTGATCCTCCTGTCTTCCCAGTTCCTTTTTGTGCTTCCCCTCTGTTGCCCAGGAGGATAGCATCTGTGATACACATGTGATGTGGTGAACAGCTCTTCATTATCCTTCAGTGCAGCAATGAAGACAGACATCAGATATGAAGCTAGTGATTTCCCATTGGTGCCCAAACACTAGGACAACATGTCAAATACTGTTGCTGTCCCATTCTCGGCAATTTTTGACATAGGAAGCTTTGATGCAGATCTCTTATTACAGACAAGGTGCTTTTCAGTTTGAATTCTTCATTTATATTGTGCATCCACTGCTAGAACGTGAGCAATGGGAGGGCCAAAGATTCAGAAGTGATTTTACAGATTTATTTTTGGCCAGGTTATTTTTTTACATTTGGAAAACACTGGAAGTATTCCTGTTTATACCATCATGCTTCCAGCCTGGACAATGAACACTCCTTTTCAGTTAATGTTTTTACTGTGGAAGTATACATTTGAGACAGTGATAGGCAATCACAGTCTGGATCAAATCCGGTGCTGGGATGGTGTCCCTTTTCTTCAGAGGGTCTTAACAGAAGAAAAATTGTTACAAAACCATCATAAGAATTGAGATAACTAAGCTAGAAGTACAAAACAAAAAAGAGATCTCATCTTTATCTCTGTACAGTGTGGGTATTTTATTACTTAACCTATTTAGATAGTGTAGATCAAGTGTTTGCAAGTATTGTTGAGCCTTGCAGACAAGCAGTCTCACTTGGGCATTCTGCTCCCATGCAGTGAAATAAGCCCTCTTTAAGGTAGAAGGACTGACTGAAAGTCTAGTGCTTCCACTAACTCCAGCAGAGCTGCATTTGCATTAGCCAGAGGCTGTGCACTCACATCTGCTGCTACTGCTTCCAAGGAGGCAAAATGAGGTCCCTCTGTTGAAACAGAGGAAAAGCAAAGCATGTGTACTTTGAATGATGCAATGATACCTCTCAGATTTCCCTGAATATATTTTCTGTCTTAGTATGACTGCACCTTGCTACTGTCTCCCAATTTTCAAAAAATGTGGTTTTAGCATGTGAAATAACAGTTAAAATTGTCCTGTGGCATAGGAGCCATTACTGTACTGCACCTCCCAGGAAGAGAGCTACCAGCACTCAGCATTTTTACATCTCTGTTTTGAAGTCATGTATGCTGTCAAACTCAAGCCCTTTGGGGCTGCATTTCCTCTTACTCGAGAGTACTTGTTTTGTCCGTAAATTAGTGCCCTAGCCACGCTGATTGATGGGATTTGTTTTCACCTGAAGAAGAGATGCATGTGCAAAATAGAGGTGTGTTTTTCCAAGTACAACTCCCAGTTCAATACAAAATTTATTGCATTAGACATGTTGCCTTACTCAAGAGTATTTTCTTCAGGAGGGAAGTTTGCTTGGCCTTCAGTAAACCAGGTTCCCTCATGCACAAGGACCTAAGCAGAGAGGCACCGACTCTCTGTCCCCACACCTTGCTTAGCATCACCACCAAGTTCTCTTGGAAGTGGAGATAACACCTGACTGCTGTGCAACAAAAATTACATGTTTTGAAATGTCATGCCATTGAATTGGGGTCATTCAAATTCAGAGGAAAATTATTGTACTGCCTGTAATTCCACATGGAGAGTAAAGCCGCTGATGTCCTGATGTCCTGTAGCAGGTCTCTGATGCTTCAAGTGCATTCATCTGTATGTTGATGCTTATTTTGTTGTCCTTGTGCTGATATCTCTTGTGATGCTGCATTACCTTTGACTTGCACACTGAGTGCTTTCAGCTGTTAGAACAGTCAGTGCACCAGGGAGGCTTTCCAGTTCATGCCAGTAGGAAGCCACAGCCTGTGAAGAGGTTATCCCAACAGCCTACCATTCTGCAGCATGGGCTGGGGCACACATATGTTTCTTTTTTTTTTTTCCAAGCAGGTTTGCATAGCAAACATGAGACCTGGTGTTTCAGGATGAACACGTGCCCTCTGGTGATGTCCTGTTCAGCCATGCTTATCAAACAGTCTGAGGCCAGTCCCTTCGCATCAGGAGCACCTGCTCATAGACATCAATCAGTCATTTGGTGTGGGAAATGCTGCTCTTTTAAAGTCCTAAGCTATGTTAGTTGAAAACTAATCTAATTCCTGGTTTATTTCTCAAAGTATGAAAACATGTTTTGGTGTATTTATTCTTGCTAATGGATAAATTTTCAAATAAATTAATATTACTCAGCCAGGTGGTATTTTTTATCCCAGATATTTTACATTATTTTCTTCCAACTATTTGTTCACATACGAGATAATTTCTTCTCTTGTGACTACTTGTTGCAGAAATATTCTTTGTTTAAGTCTCTGGATTAAAAATTTTATTTCTGCTGTGAGTTTTGTCTGCTTTTACTTCAAAGTAATTCCTGTTTAGGTCTTTCTGGGACTGCATGTCATTGCAACAATAAATAACAGTATGTTGGTTCCTCTGCATCTTCAGTTGATTGGTTTGAAATGAGTAGTTTAGTGCAACCATAGCTTAACACTTTCCTGTGTGTTGGAGTAGCTGTGTATACATCCATATGTATGTCTAGCAAGGACAGAAGCTGAGCCTAAACTTTAAACTTAAACTGGACTTGCAGATGTTGCAAACATACTTCATTGTGATGTTTAGATATTTGATCACATTACTTCTTGCATGATGTGGTCCAAATTGTGGAAAGTGTTTTGCATTTATTTGCCTTTCATGTGGTTGAGAAGAATGCAGTCAATTTGTTCAGCTGGAAGACAAAAGTAGGCAAGGTTAAAGATGTTTAAAACATGTAAGACCTTGGAATCAGGAACTACGTACTTGAATGCCATAGAGGCCACAACAGGAGACATTTAAAAGCAAATGTTTAGAATACTTGTGAACTTCTGGAACGGATTATGGTAGTGTTGCTGATTTCAGATTTAGGCCGTAGGTGAGGCTTTTAAGGCTTTTTATTAAATTTGAGTGTAATGATATCATCTAGCCTTTCATCTGCAGAACCTGCTTAGATTAGTCCTCAAATGATAAATCAGTAATTTAAGAACTTTTAAAGTGGCTATGGGGAAGAAATAGTCTGGTTTGTACCTTGGAGTGTAAGAGTTATTCCAAGTTATCATGACATTTGTGTGTCTGTTTTTGTGTATGTGCATAAATTTGGGTACCAGAAATGAGAGAGACTCAGAAAAAAGCAACCATAAGAAAGCACCTAGTAGAAGGCTTGAAGGATAGACTAACAAGGAACTTTTAATTCCAAAAAGGGATTAAGAGCAGCAGTATAACAAGAGGTTATTCATCTATCATGTTACACTGAGCCTCAATAGTTTGATATGTTTTTCTGGTGTTCATTTGCACAGGAACTGTAAAACAGCAATACCAGGTGTGCAGACACACGGATGAACTTTGTGTCTTTGTGTGATTTTTCTTTTTTTTCCTGTTCTCAGCAGATATATGGAGTGATCATTCATTTCAGACAGACCCAGACTTACCACCTGGTTGGAAAAAAATAAATGACATTGCTGGGATCTACTACTGGCACATACCAACAGGAACAACTCAATGGCAGCGTCCTGTGTCCATCCCAACAGATCTCCAGGGCTCACGAAAAGGATCGCTTGGTTCCATTACTCCATCTCCTACTCCAGAAACTGAGGTAACCTGCTGTGTCTCTTTGTGGGCTACATACTGTAGGGAAAATTGAAATAGCTTTTTAAACTTGCAGGTTTAGCTGTTAGCTAAACTGGCCTAATTATGTCCCACAGTGTAGCTACTTGTTGATAATAACTCGTAAGTATCTATTCTCTATGTTCATTTTATAATGGTGGTGCCTGATGAAACACTCTGAACTTTGGATGTGTAGGATGAAATCAGACATGTCTCTGATAAATTAAACAGGCAGTGCCTAATGAGTGTGAAACTTTGCAGTTCTGTAGCATAGGCTGAAGCATTGCTGCCTTTTATGGATACAGGATACATACAATTTTTGCCCATGATAGAAGACTTTTGACTGGACTCTTTGTTAGCATCTTCTTTTTGGCTCATTTGGTAGGAGTATCACAAGAGACATGTGAGTCTTCATTTGAGACACTAGCTCCTTTACAGGGTAGTTTCTACTAAATAAATGTAGTGTTCTCAAGTGTAAGTCTGTACATCCTGCCAGTACCAAATATCTATCAGTGTTGCAGTCAGGCTTTACCTAGAAGCAGAAGGAGATACACTCTGTCCTCCACATGTGCTGAAAGAGCAGTATGTGGTACTGCCTTTTAAAATAATGCTTTCAGGCACAATCCAAGGGTTTGTTTGGGTCATGTAAGTAGCAAAATAAAATCAAGTGTCATAAAGAAGAGTATGCTTCAAAAAATATAATCACTTTCTTTTAGTATGCTGGGAAGACTTCTATGGAATTAAATACTAATATAAAATAAGTTTGGTTTTAAATTATTTTTATACTGAATTTTCAGAAAAATGTCCACAACTCTGTCAAGGGAAGTCTTTGTACTGGCTCTGAGTTTTGGATCAGGCAATCCCTAGGGGTTTAGGTTTTTTGGTTTTAATTCATTCAGAGAAACATTTTTTTCTTGATTTCGTTCATATATGCAACAAACTAACTTACATGAAAGTTGAGAAGAGTTAAGGACATTCAGGTATGTGTTGCCATCTTGACCCTGAAACTTTTGTCCTGTATAGGCTTAAATATGTACCATCTTGTTCATTATTTTAGAGAGGTTGTTCCCACATGTTCATAAACGCTACTCATAAGGTCTGCAAACTTGACCGCAACATTTCGCTTATGGTTTACATCAGTCAAGCTCTCATACTGTGCACCAGGCGTGCTGGAAATAATTTCTGAAAGGGTGTGTGAAGAACTGTAACTGTTACCGTTCTGGTAGAAAACAGGAAAAAAATTCAGAAGCGCTGAATGTAAAGTACAGCACAAGCGTCTAGTATAAATTCCTGTAATGTACATGTGAAGGATATAACTTTACCATTATTATTTTTTTTACTCTAGAATGTAGAGGATGGGACCTTAATTAGTAAATTATAGATGGTTTTCACAAAAACCCAGAAATCAGTATGGTTGGTAAACTGCAGAGGAAAAATGGCATATTTTCATTTGAAATATTTTTCTACTTCTGTTTAAAGTGTCTTTACAATTAAAGTTTCAGACCTGCTGGTAATGTATTATGTGTAATTTTAACCTTTCATGATTCTGTTTGCTTGAAATGGAATATAGTTTGTGATTATGAATAATAATCATTAACTCTCAGCAGCATCACAAGAGTACCAAATGTATAAATTATAACAACAGGGATGGGGAAGAGGTATAGATGTATTAAGTAAGACGTATGAGGACATAGTAGGCTCACCTAAGTTTTGATATGGCAGTTCTAATTCAGCAAGGAATTTGTTCCAGCAAGGATTTATGCATAGATGGTTCTATGGCAGCATCAAGATCATATACTGTGCTGAAAAGGTGATACAGAAAATAAGCACATCCCCAAAATTTGTGTTAGTATGATATTGTGTAGTTATTGTAATGGTAGATTGAGGCAAAAGCATTTGCTTTAAGCCTGTTTCTGCATTCATTGATAAACATTGTAGTGTTATTGAAGCAGTACTGGCTTTTTGACTCAGTGGTCATTAGGATAGGGTTCCAATACAGTACCACCAGACTTACAGTACTGCAGTTCAAAACAAGAGCATGAATTGGGCTCAGGGTTTTGTCCACTCCAAATACTGAAACAGCTTCAGAGGCTCCAGGCATAGCTGGAGTTATAGTGAGAACTGCTAGAAAAAGTCCTGCGTTTCTTGAAACCACAGATGCCAAGCTTCATTAAAAGGAAGTAGAGGAAGAATCCTTACAGAACCCCAGTGCAGAGCAGTAAGTGAGAAATAAGTCATAGCGTGTGTTTAAGAGATAGGGGTAGTGAAATAATTTGACAGTGTCAGCTGTCATGAATTTTTGGGTTTAGGCTCTCTGCAATTGGTACATGCCAGCACTGTATCATCTCCAAGTCAATGGCAGCCGATATTTGTTTCAATTCCTGTTCACTGCACTGCTGCTTATCCAAGTGCTCCTCCTTTCCCTCCCTGGGAAAGGGTAATACAGGTGTCTGTGATAAGGTCAGTCTGGCACTTCACAGAAGATTGGGAGTTCAGTCTAGACTAGGGGCTCCCCAATGCCTTTATCCCAGCACCACCAATGGCAGCATCACTTGTGGTGGAGACCTTCCACCTCCAAGCTGAACCTGTGTGTGAGCTGTGTACTGCTGGTTCCTTCATTGCTGCTGGGAGCCTGTGCTTCAAGATAATGTGTTTTGAGAGGGCTGGTTTAGCTCATTCCCCCATGCTGGATTTGTATTGCTTCATTCTGAAAAGGTTAGGAGATACATAGCTTTTAGGCAGATGAAAGAGTATTATCTAGGGTTGAGGACTGGCATGGGTAGCATTTCATGTCTGAACTAATTGGCTTCCATGAGTCCATAAAAATACTTTATCTAAGTCACATTTGTCTGTGAAGCATCATGTGCCAGTCTTGAAATGAGTTTATTTGGGCTCTTTCAGGTTATGAGTTTGTCAAACAAAGATCTAGAAACACCATTTATGCCCCCCTCCCCAGAGTAACACCTTTTTACCCTTTGTCTTATTTCCTCCTTTTTTTTTTCCTTCATTTTATTTTATTGTGTCCCTGTCTCTTAAATAATATATAATACAGAAGCTTTGCTTCATTGGTAGAATGTGGCTCACAGCTGAGGGCAGTCAACAAAGAACAGATCAAGTCAGCCATTTTTATGTTGTAGCTTACTCTGGATATTTAGCATAAAGAAAAACAGTTATTACTGTTGAACAGAGAATCAAAAAAAAAAAAGGTAGAGAGGAATCATGCTGTCATGCATAGAAATGGCAAAATGTTTTAAAAAGGAAAATAATGTGAAAATGTCTTACTTTACACGAAGTGCAAGGCAATTTTTTTCACAAGAGAATCAGTAGATTTCAATCCAAAGCAATTATGGGTTAAGCATTATGCGAAAATCCTGCTGACTTAGCAAAAATGCTAATAAATGCTAAATATTAATAGCCTGTAACATTCCTTCCCTTCCTCCCCCTCAAAAGCATGAAAATGTATTTTGGTTTTGCACAGCTGTTTGAATTTGACTTAGTTTTAGATCCCTCTTTTCTCTTGTGTGTTGTCAAATTACTTCCATTTTGAATCCCTCCTTGAATTCTCTTCCAAATTTTAGAAATTTTGCTGCCTTTTTCCCATTTCCTGTGCAGAGAAAAGGCTGTAGTGCTTAAGTCTCAGTAAGAGCTTCTTTAAGATCATAGCAAAATTTGGTGATGGTAGTTGTGTCTTCTTATAGCCTAACTCATCCCAGGTCTTCAACACCTCTAGAAGTTCTTCTGTAGCTAACATAACCACTAGGAGCTAATAACAAAAGAGAAGAGGCTTGGGAGGAAAAGGTAACAACTCAATTAGTTCAAAGGCACATTAGAAAAGGGTCACTCCTAGGAGTTGTTTCTCATAAAATATTTCCTCCAGTGGGGATATATTGAGAATGGTTCTGGGGTGAGAAGTCCACCCTGCAGATTAATGCGTTGGGCCAGATTAGTGGGTACAACTTCACCTTGGGGCTGAGCTGGACAGCCCAGCAGAGCTCATCTTAAAAGGGGAATTAATTTCAGGATTTTTTGATTTGGTGAAGCTATAAAGAGGTGGCTTTGGGTCTCCCAGCAATCAAATCTCCTGGCTTTTATTGAGGACTGTGGGAATTCTCTCCTGGTGAGACAGAGGAGAGAGGCATTCCAGCATCAGCTGTTCCTTTCAAGCTTTACAGAAAAGCCTGAACCTCAGGTTGCTTAGTGCTAAACACACTTCTACTTGCTTGATGGTACCACTGAACACCTCTGAAAATTTTTGAGAAACTTGAATGGAAAATGAGAGTGTGGGTACTTTGGTTTGAGGTTGTTTTTAAAATAAGCTGCTAGACTTTTCAAAACTACTTTTTCAGCAAGAAATCTCTGCACTCCTTACTAATCCTCCTTACCTTCCTTGCCCTTTTCTTGTGCTTTCTCTCTAGAAATATTTGATTTTTACCTTTTATGTATCTTGTCCTTGTATATATTTTTTGTGTTTCAGTATTTCTAGTTCCAGTACCATTAGTGTCTTTTAACAAAAGTGCCAATCAAATGTAAATCCTAATGTTTCCCCTTAATTGCTATTGATCAAAGGCTGTAGCAGCTGTGGCCAACATTCATATTCAGATTCATTTTGCTTGCTTTTAAGATCATAGTTAAAGAGTAATTTCATTGTCTGTTCCTAATTTATATTAACTTCCCTTGTTTCAATCATTTGTTTTGGTAAGTAACTGTTAGAGGCATGTCTTTCTCCCCTTTCCTCCAAATGCCATGGTATAGTGGAGTAAGTAGTTGAAGTTTGAGGTGATCTGTTCCCTAACCCATCCTGTAAATATCAATGCTAACAACAGTGTCTTGTGTTTTTTTTTCTTTTTCTTTTATTCTTTTTTTTTTTTTATCAATGTACTTCTTCCTGTGTGAATAATTATGTGTCTAGAAACAGCCATGGAGTGATTTTGCTGTACTGAATGGGGGAAAGATTAATAGTGACATTTGGAAGGCAAGTATATTGTCAGATTTTAGAACCTTTACTATTTTTACCCTTGTTTTTTGCATGGCAGTGGCTGTTTTCCCCTTTTATTTTTCCATGAATGTCATTCATAACCTAGGCCGAAGTGGATGGGGGTACTGCTAGGGATGTCTAGCTCACAAACATGCTGCCTTTTCTGATCTTTCCACTTGGAATGGAATCAATCTAAACTAGCAGGGCAACTGCCATGATATAACAAATAAGATGCCTGCACTGAATGAAATGCAGCTTGAGAAATATATATACATATCTCTATATATATGCATGCCTCTTTTCAACTTCAGCCAGAAATACTATCGCTTCTTTGCAGGGAGGATTTAATTTCCCTTTGAGATAAGAAATAACATGATGATGTACCTTATACTATTATAATAGTAATGAAACTGTACTAATAGCACTGCCTCTGTCTCTAGGACCTGCATGCAGCCACTGTGAACCCAGACCCAAGTCTGAAAGAGTTTGAAGGAGCAACATTACGCTATGCCTCTTTGAAGCTCAGGTACAATGACTTCAGAAGTCTCAGTGAAATGACCAACTCTGTTCTGTGTTGTGCTGTCGTTTTCTTATGATTTTATGACTGATTTTGTCTTTTTTTTTTTTTTCCTATGTCACAGAAATGGTCCACAATCTGATGATGATGATTCTTGTAGCATCAACAGTGATCCAGAAGCCAAGGTCTGTATGAAGATCCACAATGATATAGCAATTAAAAATCTAGCACTAGTAAGCATAAACTTTCAAGGTGCAGAATGTCTCCTAAGTTTTGAAATTCAGTGTACTCCTCCTCTTGGCACAATGTGGATTGACCATGCAAGACTAATTCCATCAAAGGAATTTGCAGATCTAAAGCTTCATTCAGTTGGGTCAGGAAAGTGTGACTTATTTTAAAATCACGTAAATTGGATTTTAGAGCTCAAGATTCTACTGTCCAACTGTAGTAACTGTCCTTTTGCACAACTGAGTGAGTGTCTGTGTGAGAGAGGGCTCTGTTTTTTTATTCTCTCTGGATAGCTTCTGGGGCATTCAGTGACAGAATTTGCTCTTTATTTTCAAGTTTGTCCGTTTTTAAAGTACTCTTCCTTTTTTATATGTCTGCTTCAACTTACACCTACTAACAAGGAAGTTACCTTTGAGAACAAGAAACTTCATATTTTGGAAGAGAGAATGCAACCTACTTTGAGGATGCAGTTCACAGAAAAATTAGACTGTTATGTGATGAAGCACCATAATTAAATCAAAGCTTTTATTATTGTAATCTAAGGGTTTTGAGGAGAAAGGAGCAGCAGAAAGTTTTGAATGTTTGCCTATCGATCTCTAGATTTTTCTTGTTGATAGTTTTGCCTTGTTATTGTTAAAGGTGTATATGAATCTCTATAATTGAAAGTCCAAGTAATTTAAATAAGTATTTTGGCTGTGCCATACAGCTGCAGCAACTGACAGGATCGGAAGCTACTTATTTGCAGGAACAAATATGTATGTAACAGAATTGATAATTTTAATAGCATTCATGTAATATTTTAAGAGAGAAAACAGACTGATCAGGGCACTTAATTTTCTTTGTCATCTTGATTATTTGGCTTGTGATGCTTAAATCAGATGTAAATAGTTGTTCTTTGCTTGGCCCACTGGTAGTTTAAAAGCAAGGGTTTCAGCTGTGCTCATACAATGACAAACGCTAAATTCTGAGCACGGCAAAAGGAGTTGAAGGAGTGAGGAGCATTAGTCCTGAGAATGATAGAGTTGTTCCTTTCATGATGAGCCTTATGGTATTTGATTTGCAGCAGCAGAGGCTGAAGGCAGAGCTGTTCAGTGCATCTGCCTCTGCCCCAAGGACAGACCAAGTATGGCCATATGTCACAGGAATGGGAAGTGGTCCAGAAACAACAGGGAAAATCTCCACCTGTGGAAAATGCTCTGGGGTCTTTATTTCTCACATGGATGGGAAGGGTATGGGGTAGGTGGATTCCTTGCTAGTCCATTTTACCCCAAATATTGAGAGCTTGAAAGAAGTCTGATAGGATTTGAAATTCATGACTTGGAAAAATCAGGTATTTTTAGCCCTTTAGGCACTCCCCTGCCATATTATGTGCCTTAACTATCTTTGAAGCTTGCTTTTGTGTGGCAGCAAGCACAGATAAATACATTTTCTTAATTTCATCACAAGAGAAGGAAGGGTTTTTTTAACTCATTAAACTATCTATTGGAAGAATTTGTTAAAATGAACTTTGTTGGAGGTATGTTAGAGATCTTAAAGCTAGTCATGACCTTGGCCAGTACATACGTGGAAAAAGCAGCTTCCCTATGGCACGTTTGGTGCTGTATTTCAGCAAAGGAAACCGTGCCACCTTGTGGAAAACTGTAGTAGTTGTCTTCCCCCGCAGCTGTCTTCCCCCTTCAACTTCTGCAAAGATTGAAGCACTGCAAAAATGCTTGTTTTGGGAAAAGCATGGAATATAATCCATGTCATTGTTGTAAGAAAAGTGACTCATGCAGCAACACATTTAAGCATTCATAATTGTCAGTCAAGAACAAATGTTTCTTTATGTATCATGTGCTTAAGATGCAGTTCATAATTTCATATCCATGGTGTCTTGGTCAGGTTGTCTGCAGAAGATCATAAAGGAGAAGTGGAAAGAGGAGAATTATTACATCCAGCTTCTTGATTTCAGTAATTTATTTCGGTAGAAATTTCTTGAAGAGATAGCTCATTGTGCTTGATGAGGATCCTAATTCTGCATGTGAAGCATGCACTAGAAATGAGTTTTGAATTGGTGCTTCCCAGGAGACAGATTGTAACCTTCCTGGTTAATTTATAGAGCAATGTGTGCTTTCCTAATTGAGTTTCAAGGAAGGCAAAAGATGCTTTTACCAATCCCAGACTGTAAATTCTTCTGGGTTGTTTTTTTTTTCATTGTTGTAAAATATGATGTCCCTATGTAAAAATATAAGAAGGTGCTAATTTTTTTCTTATGTCTGTATATAGAAACAGATCCTCCTCCAGAATCCTGTCACTGTACCTAGGAATGGATGAAAAATGGAAAGCCTGTGTGACTGATTTTCTCTAAAACCTTTTCCAGATTGGCCTGTTTGGCCTGACATTTGGACATGCCTTTATTCTGTCTCCTTTTCTCTTCAACACAGATTTTCAAATTCCCTGTTCACATTAGTCTGCTCAGCAAAGCTTCACTTTTTGAGCCTCACCATTGTAGAGCAGTTTTAGCTATATACCATTGTCTAAGAGTGGAAAGAATGTATTTAAACCTGTGGAAATCCTATGCGTTTACTCCAAAAGACTGGTTTCTACTTTAGAAATCAGTAAATGCTCTGGATCTCACAGGAAGAGAATGAGACTATTTCTAAGGGAGAGAACATCAGCAGATGTTGATAACAGGTATTTAAATTTAGTGATTCACCTGCAGGTGAACGAAAACACACTTGGTGGCATGGAGAGTGAGTTGGTGATGGATTTCTGGATTATGTGTGCTTTAGGGTTTAACCAGAAGACCTTTGGTAAGCTGACTTGTGGCTGTTGTGAAAGTGGCTTGTAAATCAATCTATGTAAACACTATCAAAATAATTTTACAAAATACTATGTGTTCCCCAAAGATTTAATATCAATATCTTGGCTGCTTTTCTTACTATGGAAGCAGGTGTATGTGTTTTGGAAGCATTGTATATTTGCTTCTTTCTGGTCTCTTCCAGAAGCAAATACAGGACTGCCTAGACACAGGATCATGTATAAATAATCATTGTGTATCCTTGATGGGGGGTGGACATTGAATCTGATTGGAATCTGATTTCTGATCCAAGTGAAGATTTAACCTGAGAGGAGCTTTTGCCTTGGCCAGCAATCCCAAGAAAGGATTCTTTTATTGCAGTCAGAGTAGCTTCTAAATTTCTTGGTGCAAGCAGGCAGTGTTCAGCATTTTCCAGCAGTACACCTCAGGCTGCATTACAGTCTTCGCATGAGCTCTCAAAATGCTGCAGAAAGCCTCAATTCAATTAATTTCAATTAATTAAATTTGAGGAGTTTATTCTATCTTAAGTCTCTTTATTAAAGTAGGTTAAATCTAAAGGAGAAATAGGGTATCTTCAATAGTTTTTCCTCTAAAGTGGTATTTTGGTTTGGTTTTGGATTAGGAATTTATTTCTTTCAAAACAATCTTTTGTTTTCATTCCTTAGGAAATAGCACTAGAAGAAATCTTGTACCCATTCCTTTACTCTTAAAAGGGAATCACAAAATATAATCCCATGTATTAATTTCAAGTTTATTCTGAAGTGTTTTTTGTGGGTTTTTTTATGCCTTGACTGGGCTTACTGACAAACTGATTCAACTGTAATTCACTATTCCACCTTTGCAGCTCCTGGGTAGCAATGGTGAGTGATGGGGGTGGCTGTTTCTAAATTGGTTTGTTGTTTCTGAATTTGGTTGTTTCTCATTAGCAGCATTAAGGCATTCTGCCATCTATAGAGATGCTGCAGGTAAATGATGCAGGTGCTTGAAAATATTCTGCTTCAAAAGCAGTTTTAAAAATAGCCAACTAAAGCACTAAAATTTATATCCTCAATGATTTCTTTTTTTAAATAGTCTTTTTCATGTTGTGCATTAGACCTTTCAGAGAATGTTTGCTTGTTATTTATCTCTCTTGTTATTTATCTATTACTACTGTAATAGTATAGTTATTACTATTGACATCTATTGTGTCATTAGGTAAAAATTGCTAATATTGTGATGTGATGTACATCACAATACAGATTTCCATCTAGAGGATATTTGCTTCCACCTTGTTCCTGAATAGAGTCTTGTTTAATCAAATATGAAGATGAGTTCGGGGCAGAGGAAGATGTAGCATTTTCCCAGATCTCATGGATTTACTTTATAAGGGCATACAGAATTACAGTGTGGTTTTTTGTTATATTACATGTAAAATATAAATATCTGGGATAATGTAGCTTAATTTCTCAAGCCATTCAAGATTATAATGAGATACTTCAAAATATTGCATGTGTTTCACTCCTAGGAATCCCATATATCTCTGGGATCTAATTAGCTGTGAACCTAACATGCACGATCAGGACATGAGTGCCTAAACAGCAGGAGGCATGTAGAGGAGAGATTTTACTTGTAGTCTTCCTTAGAAAAACACATCACAAAGCCATTCCTCATGGGAAAGAGAATGGAAGCTGCTTGAATATTTACCATTAGTTTCCAGGTTCATAATACAAGAATTACGTCTTGAGTTTGGGGGCATTATCAGGATTTGCTTTGTTAAGATACACTGTACAAAAGGTTTGCACTGGGCTGTGAGATTTCTGCAGGATTGGGAAAACAGAAGATAAATCATAGGAACACCCTTCGTTTCATATCAAAACAAAGTATCTTCATGGCCATTAAAGTTCCAATATTGCCAGTGGATGTGTCTGCCACAGGTGTGTTGACCAGGAATTATTGTCGTGGTAGCAAGAACATAGATGCCAAATGCATTACAGGAGGATGGATGATGTCCATGGGAGCTGTGTGGGTCATGCTTTGCCCTTGGAACAATTGCTGCCTTTGCCATGAGTGGCCAGGTTGTGTGGGCAGTTTAGGTGCATGCCAGTGACCGCTGTCCTTGTGGGGAGGCAGCTTCCCTGGTTGCCAGTCAGGTGAGGTGACACTGGAGCCAGCCTTGCCTCTGGAATTGCAGCTGTGGGACACCCAATGTGCTGCTGTGGCCTCTCAGGCATGGGATACTAGGAAGTGCTGGCTATGTTTGAGAAAATATGAATATGCCTATTTTTTAATTTAGGGGTTTTTAAATGATGTTGTTTCCATGGTGGCAATTTCTATTGCTTCCCTAGGTCAAAGTGCCAGTGTCATCTTCAGTACTTTTCTCATGGAGGTGCACAGTCCAGTTTTTCTTGGCTGGAGTCTGTGTACAGCATCTTGCTGTGTACAGCCATATAGCAAACTGTGGTGGTTCAGCAGAACACAGAAAACCCCAGGCTGCTGATCTAAGCAATTTTTTTTTTTTAAATCTTCGCTTTCTCATATTTTAATGTTGCTTATTTTAGTAGTTTTTAATCACAATTTTTCACTGTTTTATGGTGCAACACAGTAAACTTTTCACGGGCCAGCAGTACTTTGTGTGTGATTGTTGAAGGAACACTCAGGAACGGACAGAAACGGGGAGAAGCAGCAGCTCATCATACTCATGTGGCACAGGCAAAAGGTTTCTGTGGCCATTCTGCACATGAGTGGATTCTGTCAGCAAGCACCTCCCAGTTCAGCACAGCCTGGTCTGATATTGCTGACAGACCTTGCTGTCAGCTCACCGGCATCTCTGCTAGTACAGTGCAGAGGTAATCACAGCTTGCAACCCTTCATACTCCCCACTTGAGACCAGCTAGTTCACTTCTAGAACAATCTATGTAGCCTCTGTCAGCTTCAGCTATAGAATGGCCTCTTGGTTGTGAATTGCCTCTTGAATGTCTGTTCATCGTATTGCTACAAAATGAACTGACAGATACTTTTGTATTTCTCTTTAATTATTTACATTACCTTGACAGTTTAGGGCAGCTCAGGGAAATAGCTTGTTCTAGTTTGAAATGTTGCAGTGTTTACCATTCCATGGCATAGACTTTTAATGGAAAAAAGTGCTGTTTGTATTTATGTGTATATATAAATATGTGTGTTTATTTATGTTACATACTGCACGTACACATCTTGAAACCAACATGATACAAACTTGGTGAGTTATTTGTCCATTGTGGACTAGCTGAAAGGTATGTTTATGGAGGAAGTTCATTTAAAAATCAATTAAAGTGGAACATTGGGTTGAATGACAGAGCAATATTTAGATAGCTCTAACAAGCATATATATTTATTTTTAGTTCTATTTCTAAATATCACTTTAAAAAAAGAGAAGTTTTCCTTGTCAAAATTTTCTACATTTCATCCAAGAAAAAAGGGATAATATCTCTTCAGAGATGTAAAAGCATAAGATGTGCCATCCATCATAGAGCCATGTTGCACAGTTATACATGATTCCATATGTTTGGAGATGATGACTCCATGGTGCTTCAAGGAGACAGTGTGACAGTAAATGGGTCCTCAAATGTGGGAGGTCCACCAGGGCTCAAGATTTCTGGACTCTGGATTCATGCTTATTTGAGTCTTTTTTGAAAACTGGGAATTATTTAACTTCATTGGCTTTGGATCTTGTCGTAAACATAATTCCTGCAGAAATCAAATTACTTGTAATAATGTTGCTTCTAAAGAGACATGAAATTCTGACTTCAGTGAAGCTGGAAGGTTTTTCTCCATTGATTCATAAGGTCAAGAGTTCACTTGAAGGTTGGGAGCTCTTCAGGAGTTTTTGTCTCTTTGTGCATTTTGATGGGATTTTTAAAATTTGGATATTCCCTTTGAAATTATGCACCACAGTACTAAATAAAGTACTGCTGGTGGCATTAGAAGCACTTATATCTGCCAGCCTGAACAGGACCTTACATTGGGCAAGCACAGCATTTAAGGTTGAAGTTAACAAGTGCAGAGCATTAGTTTTAAAGAAATAAATGCACACGTTCTTTATGCTCTGTAAACTTCTGCAGGACTTGTCTCTGCTAACAAAGCATGTGTGTGTTTGTTGGGGTCATGTTTGTGTGTCACAGAATAGTGAGATCTGCTTGAGTTATCCAAACAGCTCAGTTGCTCTGCAAGATAGACCTGAATTTGAACATCCTTTATTAGTTTCTAGTGAAAAATATGACTGCCTTTTCTTAAATGAGGAAGCACAGGTTTTATTTCACTGTATTAAAATGAAGCCCAAACCAGCCTTAGCTCAAAGCAAAGTGCATAAACCCATCCCTTTAGGATCAAGCTATCTGTAAAGCATCTAAGCGAAAACCTGTTCTTGCTGAGAAGACTGGAGAAAAGAACAAGGTGATTTTAATTTCTTCTTCAGAAGAGGGTGTTCGTGGAGAGTAGTAGTGTCCAGTCTATTTTTTGCTCAAATGACTGGATTTTAAAACGTCTTGAACCAGCACAATGTTCCTGCAACATTTTCTTGTATTGATAGGGCAGATTTGACCTCTGGCTGTAAGCCAGGGGGAACCACTGAGACAGAAGTATTAAGCTCAAAACAAGAGAGGGACTTTTGTCATCCTACACAGTGAAGTCTGCAGATGTGGAAAAATGAGACTGTAGTGGCTTGGAGAATGAATAAGGGACTCCAAGAGGAAATTTGATACTGACCTCCTCTAAAGAAGTAATTTATTATAAAGGTTATTTTATAGTATTTGTAAAGTCCCCATATTTAATTCTAAGGGAGTTTAGTTTATAATCATCTGCCTGAAATAGTATTTATTAGGGATTTCGGAATTCTGTTGTGACCTGAATATTTCAGTGCTTATTTTTGTATTTCATGTGCATTTTCAGGAATTCAAATAATATAAGATGAACTGCAACGGGAGGCTGGAAATGTTGAAAAGTCTTATTAGTATGTTTTTGATTAAGCATTTTGAATTTTTTGTAGCTAAGAACTTTTATGTGGCATCTGTGAGTATTTCTTTGAGGAAGTAGATGCACTGCAGTCTCTTCATGTCAATTAAATGAAAGTACTTGTTCATTAATTGCATAAGTTCTTTTTATTCACTTTTTATTTTATCTTTGATCTTCTCCAGTGTTTTTATCTGAAATCAATGTAATCTTTCTTGCTATGTAGCAGGCAAATATACTGGAACATACTTCTTCCTGAGAATAGAAAGATAATATATTATGATACTTGATCTTCCAAAGCATAAAATAATATGATAGGTTTTTAAATTTTCAAACTATAAAAGAAAATGCAAGTGCAATTTCGAAGGTTATGTTGGCTGCATAATAAATGGTTAATTATGTGACCTACATGCTGTGTCTCAGGCACAAACCTGCTCAGTGGTCTGTGATAAAAGGCCTTATTAAATATTGTAGTGATTTACGTATATCTGCAGGCAGATATAACCTTTAAAAAGGAAAACATAAAAGGAAACAAAGGGAAACTGCTCAAAACCGAGTACCGTGGGCTTGGAAGTAGAGAAGAAATAAGTAGCGCAAATTTAAAGCATCATAAAGCTTGATGCTTTACTCTTAACACAGATGTGATCATAGTGGCTGCCAACAGCTGTGTTATAGGGAAAGCAATCTGTCTGTGGTCGTGTAATGTACATTAGTTTGTTATTCTCTGCCATGACAGGAAGAAGAATTGTAAGAGAAAGGCCTCAAAATCAGGCCTGCTCTATTAAATTAATAGCTAGCCTACATCTCTTCTAGGTGTAGTTAAAGCAATTTGCAAGTTCCCATGCAGAAACAATCTTGGTATGAAAACTCGTTAGCACAACAACCTATTCTTGGGTTGAAAAACAAATGCACCTGCAATAACAAGGGATTTGTCCCATGAGAATCAGTAAAGAAAATATGTAAATAATACAAGAATAGAGAGATTTGGTAGACAAGTAAAATACTTTTTACTAACCAATAGAGTAATTGGAAAGAAAGCTATTAACCAATTAAAGTTGCACATGAGGTCTGTAAAAACTCTATAAAATGAGTTGTGAAAATAAAGATTTGGCTTTTCCCTGCATGAAGATAACGGAGTCTCAGCTGACTTATTATGGTTCTCAAAGTGATGTTCTTGTTCATTTTCACCTGATAGTGGGGTCATTTCTATCCACGCCTTTATGATCCATCCAGTTTCCATTACTACTCTGCCATCAGCCATGTGCACTTGATCTCTTGTCCTCTTTTTAGTAGGGGATTGTATTTGCTTTGTTTTTCTTGATCATTTTATTTTTATTTTCTTTAATGCTACATGCTTAGCACTGCATGAGACAACAGCTAGAGTGTGCATTTGTTTATGGTTAGAACTTTGTCACAGTTCTGTGTCCCTGCCAAAGCTCCTTCCAGAGTTCCTTGTGGAAAAGCTGCTGCAGAGCAGAACCCTGCCCTGTGGTGAAGGGTTTGCAATGCCAAAAAGGAGAAGTGTGATCTGTGGTTCATTTCTTCAGTCCTAAAGTTCCTCAGCTTTAGGCAATGTTTTGGATCAAAACTGCACTGCAAGAGAGATTTACAGCTGTATGCAGAGTTCAGATGACAGCATTTATGAGTTTGATTCTTGGGTTACAGATCATTAACCCTGAAACATTAATTGGATTTGCAACTATTCGAACACAGGTTCCCCAGAACTATAAAACCAAGCAGCAATAGCTGTGTTTTCATTTTTATTCACCTGTCTTTTCATGAGCTAGTGTGTGATAAGGTGGATTTTTTCTTTTTCCTCTGCGTAATTTCTTTGCACGATGTCCTGTGTAGCCAAGCAGGAAATATAAAGTCTCTAGTCAAGATAAAAATACAAGATTATTGACTTACCATGGTTTAAGGGACATTTTTTCATTCATTTCTCTCAGCCACGCAATGTTTGTGGTAGTATCTTTGATCTTCTCAATCCCAAATAGCAATATTTGCACAGTATACAGTTCCTAAGTATCTTTCATCCTGCTGTATTTATCAACTTCTTTTGTTTTTCTTCAAACTTGTTTTTCTTCGCCAGCTCTTGAAAAGAGGCTGGGGGCAAGCAGACAGCCTGACCAGGCACAGAAAACCTTCTCTAAGAGAGAAAATAAATTAGATAGACTACCGTAAGACAAAAGCTGACATTGGGATTACTTTGAAATTATGACAGGCCAATAATTACTAATTGCCACTAATTATCTCTAAGCTTGGAGTAGAGATGCATAACAAACTGGCATTGCCAGGAATAATGGTTTTACCGAGCTCATAGACTCTTAATGAAGAAAAGCTACACTCTGTTTTTTAGCTTGGCTTGGTTTCTCTCTAGCTGTTAGTTCCAGAAGACAATAGAGTGGGTTATCAAAGCTCTTTGGGGTCAAAGGAAGTACTTGGTCTCTTGGCTTGTCAGTACATTGGTGGGAGGAAGGGAACTGTGTTAATGTGTTAGAGCACTAAGCAATTCTGCTGTCACACCTAACTCAGCCAGCCATGGTCTAAAAACTAGGTCATATCTGACTGGAGACACTAGATGGTTTGTTTCTGCTGGGTTTTGTGGTCTTTCGTTTTAAAGAGAAGAGAACCACTAAGTCAAATAAGGAAAGAGGAAAAAAGCAACCAACAATAAAACATGAAGGGGATTTCTTACAATCCAGCAGTGGGCAATATGCAGAGAAGACAGACATGCAGGCATGCATGCTCAGGCTTCCCCCTCTCTCCCACTCCACAGGTGTATGTTTATATACTTCTGTTTTACTGATGCTGAGTGGACCCTGGTACGTGTCACAGGTCACTGGGTCCTCCTATTTTCTAGTTCTGAAAATCTACGTGAAGGTCAACCATGACTGCTGAGCCACGTCAGCACGTGTATTCACTTAACCACAAAATACAAAGTTTTTGGTCTTTAGGTGCATTTGAGCAGAAGAAAGTTACTTTTATATATATACTGAGGTACATGCATTGCATTACGAGTAGAATCTTGAGTCTTTTTAGGGTTTATTGAGAGGTTTTTGTATACAGAGAGTTTTGGGGGAATTGGTTTGTTTTCTGAAGCTGTTCTGAAGCATTTTGTGTGGATTATGGTAAGGGATTCTTGTGAAATACACAAAAACTTGTCAGGTGCCAGAAGCCAACAGCTTTCTCATGTATACCTCATTTGGAAGCACCAAGAGGGAATAGAAGCAGGGAAGGAAGCCAGGTCCTTCACATGGAGGGCAATATGTGGGATAGACAAGAGTGTTGCATTCAGCTCACTCTGTACTGTTTTGACACTGGGCTGCATAAATACAGTGGATGCTGCCACCAGAGAATTTCAAACTTAGAATAAAAAAAGGCCAGGAAAGAAATAGCAAAACAGTTCACCATCTTTATTAATTAGAGATTTACCTGCTGTCAAGTTGAACAGATAGTCTTTCATCATTTTATGGCCTTCCTGAATATACTCTGTTCAGTGCAAGGACTATATAGGTTGGATGGGCCTCTGAGCAATCTGGTCTGGTGAAAGGTGTCCCTGCCCACAGCAGGGGGATTGGAACTAGACAGTCTTTAAGGTCCCTTCCAACCCAAAGCATTCTGTGATTCCATATTTATCCTTGTGTTCAGAAAGCAGCTAACAATTTGTAGATGTGGTTAAGATGTGAAGAGCAACAAGGAAACAATATGCTTACTGTATATATTTAGTTCTTCACCTCTCTTATCACTTAGAAAATGTTTCTGCTAGTATTCTGCTATTCAATTTAATATTTAAATACTTGTAAAAAAAACCCTTCTTCTGGTACAGTAAAAATCAGTATTTTTAAAGCTTGCAAAGATAAATATTTAATACCCCAGTGGGTATAGCAGCACTTGTAGCAAAATTCATGAGTATCTAATGTGCCTGAAACAATTCTGCAATCTTAAGATTAGACCACCTTAATAATTGCTAAAAAAATTTTTTTTAGTATCTTCTGTAGCCCTGAAGTGAAGAGCACCCCTGAGGATTGACCCCTCCTTTGTCTCCTCTTTCATCTTCTCCTTCATGGCCCTCTAGAATGGAAAGTCAGCACTTTTGTGGGTTTCCAGCAGAGCTCGGTCAGGAAGCAGCAATGTAGGAGAATTTGCATGTTGATTCCCTTGTTTGCAAAGCAAAAAAAAAGAAAGAAAGAAAAAAATCCACGAAAAAGCTGGAGGCATGAAAGGCTTTAATTTTTTTTACCTACACTCATGAAAGGCTTTTATGCAATTGCAGAGTGTGTTTGCTGTCTGATATCTGAGATGAGACGCATCGTTAGTGACTCATTGGAGTGGGTACCAGAGGTACAGGAAGCAGCTCTTAGGCTGGTTTTCCTGCTTGGTGGAGTAAGCCTGGATGAATGCATTGTGCAAATTCAAAGAAGGCTGAAGGAGGAGAGAAGTTTTAAAGGGAGGGAGAGACTCATTAATCTTTTTATCCACTGGTGAATTTTATTCCTCCCTTAGTTTGCCAAAGTTGACATATTATGCATATTTAAAATACCGTGGTGTTTTGGGGTAGGTTTTTTCTGAGGGCAGTTGTTCCCAAATGGCATGCCAGTGGACGTGTGTGAGCTTGATCAACTCACTGACTTCACAGCAGGTTTTAGAAGGTGGCAAGTGAATATTCGGCTTTTGAGCTCTGAAGCTGACTTACTGCATCTTAAGAAGGATTGGTAACTGCAGCATGGGCCTGCTGTTGCAGCTCCTGGGCTGTGTGGCAGTGTGCTGCTGGAGGCAGCAGAGCTCCCAGCAGTCCCTGGCACTGCCTTCCTTCCAGCAGCTCCCAGGATCGTTGTCTGCTTTCCCGAGGACCCGCAGGATGCTGCCGGCAGCAAAGAAAGCGCTGTGGCACAAGGCAGCAGCGCTCAGCCATGAGTGTGGTCTGCTATTGGTGAACCTTTAGGGATCATCTAAAGCATTTGGTGTGTCTGGTCAGGAGGTACAACAGCAAGCCTGTTGTGCCCATTGCTGGCAGTGCACCCGGAGCTCAGGCTGAAACACCTGTAACGTTCTCTGGAAGAAGTCTTCGTCTCGCAGACAAACTCCTGTTGACTTAGTGTGAGGTCTGTGTTTCTCCCACCATAATGCCTGAGAGCAAATGAGCAGGCTTTGGTGCTTTTTCAGAATTAACACTTTTTGTTCTCTACCTTTGTAGATGTAGGGTAGAGATGGTGCCATTCAGTTTCTTCCATTTTGTTTTGTTTGCAAAAAGTACCGAATGTGCAAAATAATGTTGCCTTGGTTTGTTCTGCCAGCTGAGTGCTCTGGTTGGCTAAACATCTTTCTGCTAAAAAATGTATAATTATAGTGTTTTATTTTAAAGGTAATTTTGAATTTCTTCTAGAAAAATCCTGCTTTCCTCTTATGACAACTTATCTTCTTAGCTTTGAATTTGTTATTGTTTGCTACCTTAGGTAAACTCGCTATAGAAGTGATTGCTGTAATCCACAAAAAAGTGTAATTTTCTGGTTAAAAGCCAGACAGTGGATGTCTCAGAAGAGACATAACTCAGTAGTGTTTTCTTTCTTTTCAATTAGAGCTCTAGATTCTACCTAAAATTTCAATTCTACAATACTACAAAATTTCAATCTATAGTTGTGCTTTTTCCTTTATTGTTTTTGTATTTGTGTGTATCCTAATATTTACTGCTCCCTTGTTTCCTCCTTTATGTTAACAAAATTACTTTATTGGAAGGCAGTACTCTTACCTCCACAGACACCTTTCATAGCAAGTCATGCATTCTTCTTTGTTCCTTTGAATGTTTTCACCTTGCCATTCACAAATTATATTTTCATTTACTTATCTTTGAGCGTAAGCACGTCTACAAAGCCTTAATGTTTTTTCCTGTTCTAGATGGAGACCTTTAACCTTAACTGCCTAGTTGCTGTTGTATGACAGATGTTTTTTGGTTTATTTTTAGTGCTTTGCTGTGCGATCTCTGGGCTGGGTAGAAATGGCAGAAGAAGATCTGGCTCCTGGAAAGAGCAGTGTTGCTGTGAACAATTGCATCAGACAACTCTCTTACTGTAAAAATGACATCAGAGACACTGTTGGCATTTGGGGAGAGGTAAGAACAGAGTGAACTTTTCCTCCTCTTGTAACATCCCTCTTGGGTCATAAAATATCTCAAAGGAACAATTCTGTAGACAACTACGTCCATGTTCTGTGTTTGGGATTTCACTACCTCAGCCTAGCACTGCCAAATATATAAAAGGGTTCAGGGAAAATGTTGACTTTTTTTTGCTCCAAACTGCTCAGGACAGCAGATGCCACAAAGAGGTCACTTTTATGTTACATCTGTGCTAGTACACACCTGTGCAGTGACATTGTTGGGGACACACAGGCCAAACTGTTGAAATTCATTGTAAGTCCTCCTCCTGACCAGAGGTCTGAAAGTGAAGCTTTGTAACAACATTTTCAAAGGTTTCACAATGACAAAGGGCTTTAAGGAAACCCACACTGGCAGGGTTGTGATTCTGAAACGTATGAGAAGATTGGAACTCATGGACAGATGGTTTGCCTTACAATGATTATTTTATCAGTGTTTCAGAAGGAGATTAATGTCATCAGTCTGTCTGTTGGCTCCTCTCCAATAACTCTTGAATCTCTGCACCAGTGTCATCCAGTTTTGAAGGATGTCAGATACCCACACACTGAGGGGAAAAAAGAGAGCCCAGATTTCCTCTTCCTTGGTTTGCTGAAGGGTCAGTGTGCCCTCATCGACTCAGCCATGGTTGTTCTGTGCTTCTTTCTGAGTTAGCAGCAAAGAGAGGATAACGCAGTGGGAACTTGGGGAAAACTGAAGGGAGCTTTAGGTTTTGTGATGTGGAAAATAGGTGTGCTGGGGACAGATGAAGAAGTGGAAGATGAGGGGTCAGTAAGTGAAACAAGAAGGCAAAAGGTGGGACATGCAGAGGGCACAGGAGACAAAGCCACAGTAAAACTTCTTTGTTATTTGGTTGTTCATGGAACAACTTCAACTTCTGCCAAATCTTATTTTCTATCTCTCTCCTGACATATTTTCAGAAGGGTTACATTAATGTGGATTGGCCACGCAAGATCTGTCACAAAAGTGACAAAAGAGTGAATGTTGTAACTTTTCCTTGTGTGATCTAAGAGGAATGGCACTGTCAAACAAAAAAGAAATCAAAAGAAAGACTTGTCTACATTTCAGTAAAAATTTCAGGAAAAATAGCATTCAGTGTCCCAAGTTATTGTTGCACTCTGTGGCTCGAGTCCACTGTCCTGACTATGACCACAGCAATGCCAAGATGCCACAGGGGAGCAACTGGGAGAAGTGCCCTTAAAAATTAAAATTGTGTTCAAAGGAACATAATTTTAAAATTTATAGTGTTCTATCTATTTAAAATAATTTCAGAAGGATTTTTATATGTAAGAAATATATACAGTATGTATAAATGAACAAAATAATATTGTTTTCCTTTCTTTCTTACACCTGGGAACAGTTTTATTTAGATAATATATCTAGACAAGGAATTAGATATGTGTCAGTCATGGACTTTGGACTTGCTGCTGACCCTAGGAGAGGAAAAACCCCATGTATCTTTACATGTGTGTAATCTCATCCATTTTTCAGCACTTTGATCAACTTGAAATATATTGTTTACTTTGAATTCCCATTATTTAAGAGTTAATGTTCACATTTTTTTGTATTTCTCTCTGTCAGTCCCCTTCTTCTCTGTTGGAAACCCTTGCAGGTTTTCAAGCCAAGCTGGTGAAAAGTTTTGGTCTTATTAGATGTTTAATTTAAGAGTGCTGTTCATTTAAAAAAAAAAAAAATCAGCCTGACAAAACAATAGAGATACTATGCTTGAATAGATGGCTCCTGAAGTAAATTGTCTTCCTGATTTTAAGAGAGTTCATTACATCCAACCACATTTTCCTGCCTGCAATGGAATGCTTCAAGAGTGATTAGAAGAGACATGTTTGAGAGGAACCTGAAAATATTATACTCCATCACTGATGTATCAGATGGAGCAATTATAGCAGGAATCTATTATGAAGCTAAATGACTTCATGTAGGAACTTTAAGATTGCCTAAAGATTTACTTTAGCAAGAATGTAATGAAAGTGAAATTAGGGTTGAGACTAACCCCGAGTTTTCATGATTTCCAAAACTGCAAAACAAACCACAAAGCCTCCCACACCCTGGGTAAAATCCTGACCCTGCAGAAGCTTTGTTAGTGGCTTTAATGTGGGATTTCGTGCCCTTTACTCCAAAAGAAATAACCTATAAATTTTTAACTTCTACTGTTCTGTAAAATTGAAAAAGAAAAATGCTATTCATCTGTTTGTGTTGCTCTTTTGCCATGAATTATATTTATGTACATTACAATATCACTTACATGAAAAAGATATCTTCTTGCCATTGACCTATATACTGCAGCCTGTAACACTTCCAGAAAAACTGCTGGGATTGAGCCTCTCCTTCCTTTATTGACTTTCCCTCCATGGCTCTTCCTCATCTCAAACTGTCAGATCTCTGCAGCTCTTCAGCAGTCTGAGACATTAAACTCTATGTTCAAGCTCCTAGCCTGTCTAAATTCTTTTTGACCTATGCAGTGCTTTCATCTCTAAAATAGCTTTTGTATAATAAGGCAACAAATTTAGCAAAATTTATTGCTTCTGGCTGCAGACAAAGGATTCCCCTGAGCATTACAAGGATAATTTCCTGTGACTTATGTTGCTTATCTGCCCATTCTCCAATTTTTTTCCAGCTAATTTGGATTCCATTTTGTTACTCTAATCCCAGTGTATTTTGTGTGAACAACATATTTTTCCTTCTTGTAATAATTTCCTTCTGGAACAAATCTACAAGTATAAAATGGGTCCAAAAAGCAATCTTTGTGACGCTTGGTAGCACTCTTCACACAATTTGTTTACTGCGTCTGACCTCCAAGCAAGTTTCTCTCTTTTTTCTTTGTGGTGTTTCTCTTTCTGTCTGCCACTAACATCTCAGTGCTGCTGGTTTGCCCCATTTTTTTGCATGACTATCACAGCTATGTCTGTTTCTGCTTCTCTAGGAGCAGTCTATATATCCAGCCTTGCATCTCAGCCACAGATGTGCTTTTTCTATCTGGCAAAATATGCTTGTGTTGGCTTTCCTCATACCAGGTGTCACCAATCTCTCCCTCATCCCTCTTGGTACTTGCATTGCCAGCTCTGTGTCACAGCTTCCCTTGGAATCCCTGTTAGGAGATCTGGGATTGGGAGAGGAGATGGCAGTACCTGCCCCTTGCTGCCTTGCCTACAAACAGTGCCAGAAAGCCTTCACAGAGTGACATGAATGTATTTCTTATACAGACACAAAATTAGACATCATAAAGACTTGAGCCACTGTAACTAAATGGGAAGAGGGTTTCTGTGTCACTGAGGTGAAGGAAAACATCAGTTTTGAAACATTGGTCAGTAGGGATTCAGGCCCTTTCCATTCTTTCTGTTCATGTATAGATTCTGGCACAAAAGGGAGGAAACAAATTACTCTATATTTAGCTGATAGCTTCCACCTTCTGATCAGCAGGAGCTTGTCTTACTGCTCAGCAATAGGTCCAGGATCATTTCTGTGGGATCTCGTGGACTGAAGAGTATGTGTACAGCCTCCAAGAAGAGGGATATTACATGTGGTAGAAGAGGCAGCAGACCTACTACAAATGCTGTCAAGAGAAGGAAGATAAGCATTTGTGAATTAGCATCAAAAGGAAAATTGTCTCTAAATTTGTTTCCTGTAAGAGAAAAAAGCATTATCCTTGTTCTTACATGCGAGAAGAACTGGGGAGAAGTCCTGGCTCCTAGATTCTGCAGTATCTAGTGGAATTCACATTCAAGTCTTAATGCTAGGTTTTCCCCTTTAATCTTTCTTCAAAGAGTAAATCCTTTGACACATACAAATTGCTCTCTGTTCCCATAATCCATTGGTTAAAGTTTATGGAAACAAAATGCTTTGAAGGAAGGAACTCTGCCTCAAAAGTGCAGGTTTTGATATCAGCTTTTACTATGACAGACCATGACTTCTCATATATTTGGAAGAATTTACTGGAAAACAGATAAACACATAACTTTGTTGAACAACTCAGTAGTTTGGGTCTGAATGAGTTATATTTAAAAGATATCAAAGCTTTTTGTGATTGGGATTGTTTAAAAACATAGTAGCAAGATAGCCTCTTAGATCTTCCTCACATCACAAGTATATGAAGGTTTTTTCATTTGCTCGTGAAACAACCCAAAACTTTGAGTAAAGATGAAGCTAGTCTGAACAGCACAGACATAACACCTTGAGCCCAGCCAGTCTGAGAGGGTGACGTACTGTGTAACTGTACTTTGTCTGGAACTGCAGGGCAAAGACATGTACCTTATACTGGAAAATGACATGCTGAACCTGATTGATCCCATGGACCGCACAGTCCTGCACTCGCAGCCCATTGTGAGCATCAGAGTCTGGGGCGTGGGGCGTGACAATGGTCGGTGAGTGTTCGCTCTCGTCTGTCTTGACTTGGTGCTATTTTGGTCTGCTAATACATAGTACACATTATTCTGTACCATGGCTTATGAGAAGGTGGCTAAATTCTTGTTTTTGTTGCTGGTGTTACTTTTTAAACTCTCTGCTTTTTGTAGTGTATTGCTTATATGCTGTTTTGTTACATCTGCATTGAACAAGCCTTTCAGATTAACTCAGGTGCATAAAACTGCATGTGTAACATTGATTTGTTTCAGATATATGTAGTACTTTTTGGTATAAAAGCATGCTTTCAAATATGTCTCACAGTATGTTTCTCCTGGCTATGTGAAAGCATGTCTTCCTGCCGGTTCAAGTTAAATGTACCACCAATGCTCTGACTGTATGTGTGTGTTTCTACTTTCTTGAGATATTTAATGTGATGGAGAAAAAAGTTGGATTGAGGGAAAAGTAATGGGTTTAAGTCATTACTATTACTTCTAGTTCTTGATGGAAGAGAATCCCCAAGGGTGTTGCAGAAAACTGAAGTTTGTCCCTGAAATGTGCTGCCTGCGGGCTGAAGTTGTTCCTTGTGGTAGGGAGCAACCAGGAGCGTGTGCTAAAGGCCTTCCTGCCCTGGAAGCAGTCTTTCCTTAGGTTTCCTTCCTGACTGATCTTTTGGTAGCATTCTTGTTTGTCATGTAACATCGCTGTGGAGACAGGGTTGTGAAAGTGCCTTATTTGGAGCAGGACAGTGGGCTGTCTCCCAGTCTGATTGGGCATTTTGGTGTAGCAAAAATGTTGCCATTCACATGGAGAAAGTCCAGGATCTTAGGACAGTACCCGTCCTGACACAAGGATAGTAAGGCTTGAGTAACACTAGCAAGCTTCTGCTTTTTGTGTCTATGTTTGATAATGTCAGATAAGTCGTGCATGACCAATACCGGCTGTGATGGAGTACTCATATCACTGGACAAGGGAAGGGTTGCTGATGTCATTTATCTGGACTTCTGAAGGGCCTTTGACACAGTCTTCCACTACATTCTTCTTTCTAAATTGAAGAGAGATGGATTTGATGAGTGGACTGTTAGATGGATATGAAAGTGGTTGAATAGTTGCATCCAGAGGGTAGTGGTCAATGGCTCAGAGTCCCAATGGATATCAGTGACAAGTAGTGCCCCTCAGATATCTGTACTGGGGCCAGTGTTGCTGAATATCTTCATTAAGGACCTAGATGAAGGGATCAAATACACCCTCAGCAAATTTGCTGATGACACCAAGCTGAGTGGTGCAGTTGATATTGCTGAAGGGTGGGATGCCATCCAAAGGGACCTGGACAGGCTCAAGAAGTGGGGACATGGAAATCCCACAAGGTTTAACAAGACCAAGTGCAGGGTGCTGTATCTGGGTCAGGACAACCCCAAATATCAGCACAGTTTGGGGGATGAACGGACCCGGAGCAGCTCTGCCAAGGAGGACTTGGTGATGCTGCTGGGTGAGAGGCTGGAACTGACCCAGCCATGGGCACTCACAGCCCAGAGAGCCAAACCTGTCCTGGGCTGCATCCAGAGCACCGTGGGCAGCAGGGCCAGGGAGGGGATTCTGCCCCTCTGCTCTGTGAGACCCCACGTGCAGGGCTGCATCAGCTCTGGGGTCCCAGCACAGGAAGGACATGGAGCTGTTGGAGGAGGGCCACCAAGTTGATTAGAGGGATGGAGCACCTCTCTTATGAGGAAAGGCTGGGAGAACTGGGATTGTTCAGCCTGGAGAAGAAAAGGCTTCCGAGTGACCCAATCGTGACCTTTCAGTACCTGAAGGGAACTCACAGGAAGGAGGGGTGAGGCAATTTACAAGAGCATGTAGTGACAGGACAAGGGAGAATGGTTTCAAAATGAAAAAGAGTAGGTTTAGATTACATCTTGGGAAGAAATTCTTTACTGTGAGGGCAGTGGAACAGGTTGCCCAGAGAAGCTGTGGATGCCCCATCCCTGGGAGGGTTCAAGGCCAGGTTGGATGGGGCTCTAAGCAAGCTGGTCTAGTGGAAAGTGTCCCTGCCTAAGGCAGGGGAGTTGGAACTACATGATTTTTGAGTTCCCTTCCAACCCAAGCCATTCTGTGATTGTCAAGATATTTGCAATAGTAGGGCTCTGAGGTTTTTTGTCTCTAACATAGGAAATGTAATTTCAAACATGAAAAATCTTTCCCAGTAAAAAATTTTCTGAGACTTGTTTTATCTGCCTCAAAGTTTCTGATTACCAATGGCTAAATTTCTGAAAGGAAAGGTGATTTAATTTTTTAGGTGACTAAAGGTTTCTAATATTTTTATTCTTATAAATGACTGCTAGTCTGCTAGGCATAGGGTAACTGTTTTTCATTTCCATTGGTGCAGATTTTTGAGACATCTAAAAGGGGCAAATCCATTTTCAAATGCTGGGAGGTAAAAAGGTTTTAACTCCTAATGAATAAAGCATTAGAGTTCTTTGTTTGCATTGAAAATGGGTGCGTTACACATTTCCCTTCAAGTCAGTTTTTGTAGTACCTTGCTTCGGTCAGAAAATAAATAGAGCATCTTAAGGAGGACCTAAATGTGATGCAGCTTTACAGAGTAAAGGATGCCAGCTTTGATTTTCATTAATTTTTTTTAAAGCATTTACAGTTCTTTTCCCAAATCCTTACATTCCTTTGTGAAATAAAGTCATTCCATTATGTTCTTTATAAAGTAAGATAATTAATCATATTTCTTCAGGCTGGGTACATGCTTTTCCTAAAGACAGAACTGGTCATGGATGTTTTTAGGAAACATTTAAGAGAAATGTACCTTTTGCAATCATGTGGCACCAATAATGCTGTATGCTTTTGGTGAAATGTACCTGGGGGTGGGAGGCAATAGCAGACTCTCCTAGGTGAACTAAGCCCTATAGGGCAGGAGTTTTTGGGAAAGGCTGTGTGTGCACAGGTCACTCTGTCTTCTCTGACCTGCCGTGACACACCACAACACTTAACAAAAGCCACGTGCAAGACACAGGAAATCTCTGATCCCACTCCTGCCCTTTTTCGTGCCATATCTGGGGGCCAAAGATGAGTTCCAGTTCTGCTAAGGCTTCTGCAGAAACTTATGTCTCTATTAAGAAAAAATGTTTAGATATGGAATATGTGGGAGAAGTACAGGTCCAATTTTAAAAATACAAGCAATAAGAACCCCTCAAACCGAGTTCTTCCTTTTGGTCGTAAAAAGTAGCCACTTTCTCAACTGTTTTCCTGAAAGGAAGTTTTATACATGATGCTGACAATAAAGAGAAACTGGCAGAGGATATAAACTAATTTTTTCTCATGTTTCTACTGTCAGTAGTGGGAGTAGGCCTCCCAGTGAAAGTGAACATTTCATGTTTCTGGAGAGCATGACATTTCTTGACCAGTTGCTGTAAGGAACAGCAAGAAATGGGCTATTAAATTTTTATATATATTGTGTTTAGGTATTAAGCCCTAAGTCAAAACCAGCTTTAATATTTCATTTGCTGGCACATGAATGTTCTTAGCCACTTTTATTGGAATTTGGAGTTTTTTCATCCTAAGAAATATTATTTCAGAACTTTCCTATTCTTAAGTATTTGTAAGAGTTTTGATAGGTACTTTTACAGAAATTTTGTGTCCAGAATTACTTTCAGGAATCGTGCCCACTCTTTTTGAAATTTAATTTTTTTTAATGTTTTATTGATACATTTTAGAAAATAAGATTGTAGGAAAAGCAGTGTAGCTATTACTTGTAAGTAAACTCAGACTGCATGTGATGTTAAGTAGCAGAAGATCAAAACAACAAGCAGAAAGAACAAACTTATGAGTGCATAATCAGATGTACAGTATGTTTTGGGCATAGAGATGTTCAGTGTAAGGAAACACACTTTGAGGGGTAGCATAAAAGATGTAGCGTTTGCTGAAGAAGCACTAACACACAAGAAAAAAGCATTTGGAGACAAAACAAAAAGGAGAACACAAGCTGAGAAACACACTTTGAGGGGTAGCATAAAAGATGTAGCGTTTGCTGAAGAAGCACTAACACACAAGAAAAAAGCATTTGGAGACAAAACAAAAAGGAGAACACAAGCTGAGAAAACCACACTGTTGAGCTGGAAACTGCACTGGAACTCATTTCACATATACATTAGCACACAGTCCTTGCATTCATCCTGGTAAAATCACCTGTTGCTACTGAGGTGAGAAATACCAAAGCCATTCACTGACTGCAAAAGTAACTTTCCCTGATTATGGGTTTGCCAGCACCAGAAAAAAAGCAAGGGGACCACATTGCTGCTTAGGCCTATTAAGTGTTCGTGAAGTTGATGCAATCCCAGTTTCTGGTGGGAAATTCTTCCAGAGGTGGTTGTACATGAATTTTGTTAATTAGTTATATCTTCTAGTCCAAGAACCTGTGTAATAAAACATATTGGATTTGTTGTGAAAGGTAGTAATTCAATTCTAAAATACTGTAGAAATGTATAATTCCCTGTATTTTGATCAGTTTGAACCCCAAAATGCTCTGCAGGCACTCCTTTTAACTCTTTTGCTTGTACTAATGTATTTGGGTAGTTTCTGCTTTGGAAGATGAAGAGGTTTTCTAATGACACATGAGCAGATGATTTGCCAAGCTCTGCCATAATGAAAGATTGATGAAATACAGAGATCTGCTGATGAGAGTTTAATCTGAGGATGTGGCTGCTAACTCACCTCAGGCAGAAGCGTCTTCATAGGTTACACTATTATCCTGACCTTTGGAGTTTCTTATTTAACAATCCTGGGGTAAGCAAAGGCTTCCTCATTTGGTTCACTTGTGTTGTGTGGTGATTTTGTGTTTCATCCCTTGTTTTCAACTGATCAGTCAGTAAAATATGTTTGATTTTAAAAGGCCTGGAGTGCCTTCATAAAATCATGAACAAAAGCAGATTCCCAAAAATCGTTGGCTATGCATGTATGTGTACACTGAGCTCCTATGTTTGATACACATATATGGGCATTAAAGGAAAATAAATGTCCTGTATGTGTGCAACCCTTTGGCAGAATTGATTTCTTAGGTGATACCTTGTGATTTTTAAAACTCAAAAACCACTGCCCTCTGTACAGTCTTCCTATCCTGCTGTACTGAAAACAGTCATGAGGATTCATTTAGTATTATTTGTAAATAAAGACAGTCCTTGCAGTTGCACAAATAGTTTGATTTCAAGATCACTGAGGTCATGGTCACATGGAGGTGTCACAGGTGTATCAGTGAGTAATTGTCAGTGCTGTGTTTGCTTCTTAACAAACCATACATGCCATGTTTTTCTCCTGGTCGTTAAAAGCGTATTTACAGCCTCAGCCTACTGAGGCTATAAAAGGGCTGTTCTTTTCACTTGTGAGCTGCACAACTGTACATTAATCATTCCTCAGGTTGGGCTTTGTCTCTCCTCCTGGAGTGCTGGTGCGTGTCCTTTGCTTTCTGAGCAGCTCACTAACAAGGAATAGAGAAAAGGCAATGGCCCATCAGTTTTGTAAATGAGATTCTGTTAGCACATTTCCCTGAATCCTCCTTTATCTTCATTGCTCTTCCACCAGTCCAAAACCACCTCAAGTTTTAAAAAATCTGTAGGACTTTCTTGCATGAAAGATCACTTTTTTTTTCTCTCCTGGTGACTTCATATACAACAGCAGTATATCCAGCTGAAATATTCTGTGGTTAGCTGGCAAGGAGGGCTGCTGGTGAATTCAGGAGACATCTTTGATGGGACTGAATATGGAGCTCGATGGGGTGGGCACCTGTTATGTTGGACATAACACATATCATGTGTCTATTCATCCACTAGCTTTGTCACCACATACAGCAAGTTTGTTTTCAATGTATAGTTTGTGTGTTTTCCTGACAGACAAAGGAGGGAGCTTAAGCGATGCGAGAGGCGCATTCTCTGATGTTAAGGTTTTCTGGCCGCAGACACTCTGGCTGGATAATGTGAACGTATTGTGCTCCTTCCTCTGCCCTAATAATGCCCATTTTATCAGGTGGGGATGTCCATTGTTTTGCTTCTCTGCGCTGCTGCTGTTTTTCTGCTGCCTAGACATAGGAATAAATGAAGCTGAGATCCAAAAAGGGGAGAAAGGCAGACAGGGCCTTGAAGGAGGTAGAACAATGGATGCACCAAAGATGAGGCTCAAGCTGCCTCAGAAAGGGAGAGCCGACAACTAAATGAATAGATGCCCCAGGGGAGATGGAAGTAATCCTCTAAGGCTGAAAAAAGAGAGTTCTGATAACAATATGAATTATCTGAGCTCTGTTATCTCAGGAGCTGTTAGGATAAGAAAAAACTTTTGGGGTAATATAAGAGATAAACAGGACAAATCTGTGGAAAATGAGGAAGATATGATGTAAAGTTATGGCTCAATTTCCTCAGAATATGGGGAATTAAAAATAGTATGCTGTCTTGCTTTTTCCGTGGTTAACAAAAATGTCTGGGTTTCAGAGATGTTTAACACCTGTGCTGTCCACTGACTTCAGTAGGATCTCTGCACATTCAGCGTCTTTGAAAATCAAGTGTCTAAATTCAGATTTAGTGGCTTCTAGCTGCATCATTCAGGGAGGTGTTTCAGTTTTTTTGGATTACCTTCTCTATGAGGTGATGATTAAATGTGCTCTGAGTATTTCTTCAATTCTCTGAGAGAAGCTTATCAAACTGCACAAGATAATGAATAATAAACTTTCTCCTCTGCATTAGCAATATGGTCAAGAAAAGCAGAAAATAAAATAAATTAAAACTGAAATGGTGTTTGCACCTGCTCTACTGAAAAGATAACACCTCTCAAAGAATGTGTAATTTCAGCTGAGCTCTTCAATCTCTGAAACACCATTAATCAATATTGCCTATTCCCTTCGGTCCTGTAACCTTGGAATAAGGACAAAACATACTGTAAGGAATCACATAAATAGGGCATAGGTGAAGGATTACACTGGAGGAAAAGGATTTTACTGGCTTTTCTGACCTCTCTTCTTAGCTGGGTTTTTACAGTTATCTTTTGCTTTTTCTTATTCCCTCAGCCAGCTGCATTTGAAGATCCTTTTCTCTATGTTTTGGTAGCATTTTCCCTTCTCACTAAGAAATAGTTTAGGTAGTTATTTATGCAAAACTTCCCATTTATATCCATAAGTTCTGGCATTATTGTTTGGAGGTGCAATGTGTTCTAGGAGAGAGTAATGAAGCTTGACTGGGGGAATCCAGTCAAGCTTATAGAATTAGTGTGTTTTAAAGCAAATACGGTCAGGTGGGTGCAAAAATCTGCATGTGTGCATTCATACTTTGATTCATTAAACTGGTTTATTTTAGTTTCAGGATTTAACATGAAAGACACAGTAGACTGAAGATGCATTGAAATAGGCCAGTATTAACTTGAAATATTATATTCTTTGGAACACCTGTAGTTTTGCATCAATGGTTTTCTGTTGCTAGTGGCTTCAACTGGGGCAGCATCCCTCTATTCTTTCTGAGTAAGTAATCTCACTAATGAGATGAAAAATTATTACCTAGAAACACAGAATCAGTTAGGTTGGAAAAGATCTCTGAGGTCATTGAGCCAACCTTAGAGCAATCACCACCCTGTCAACTAGACCGTGGTACCAAGTCCCACATCCAGTCTTTCTTGAACACCTCCAGGGATGGTGACCCCACCACCACCCTGGGCAGTCCATTCCAATGTCTAGTCACTCTTTCTGGGAAGAAATTCATCCTGATCTCCAACCTGAACCTTTTTAAATAGCACTTGAAATTATTCAACTGTAAAAGTTTCAGTTAAGACAAATGATATATTTAGATGTGGACTACAAATAACCACTGAGATATATAGTCAGGCTGTCTCAGTAAGATGGCATATTGACTGAGTCCCTGGCTTAAAGCCTTTTTACAGATTTGTGCTACAAAATCTCTGTACATTCCCTGTTATTTCAGCTATTAAACTCAAACACTTTAGGATACAGCTAGAGTAATCCATGAATTTAAGTGGCTATCACAGAGGTCCCTTGAGACAAGGTGAGCTGCCTGTGGACGTGTCTGTGGCTTGGGAGAGCTACTGACTGCCAGTTTGGGGTGGAAATCTGATGAGTTCTTCTACTATTCTTTTCACTGTGTGTTAATCAAGCAGATGCTGTGTCCAGACTGGATTTCTGTAAGTAACTGCTGTTGCTCTGTGGCAAAACAGTGATGCAAGTGATGCAAAAAGCAGCTGCTGTCCACTCTGTAGCTGTCAACAGAAAACCTCCATCTTACTCCCAGACTCTGCACCCTCCTAGATTTCAACACCCAGTTAGAAGCTTTGATCTTACCTCAGAGTCAAAGATGGTTTAAACTTATCTTGTTTACTTTGTGTGGTCATCACTTGGCACCTTCTGTTGATTCCTCTCCAAGGATGCTGTGCAAATAAAAAATATCATCTTCCTTCCCAAACCAGTTGGACTCAATGGAAGGTGCCTGCCTTTCATCACTCCCTGTATCTTCAGCAGTGCTGAAGTTGCTCTTAATTACACATCTCTCAGAGTCTGTCAGCTTAGGGACTGTGTATAGAGGGAGCCACCTGCGGAATAAATGCTTGTCAAATAATTAAATAACACTTTTCTTAAAAACAAAACAGAAAAACCTCAATAACTACTTTTTTGTCTTCTTTCTTTCTCATCTTAAGACCTTTTCTAGTCTAAGGTCTCTGTAGCAGATGAGAGAAAACCAAATTAGTGCACTAGTGATTTCACTTTGTTGTGAAAGTCTAATGTATATTGAAGCTGTTCAGTTAGTATTAAGGTGGACATATAAAAAACCTTCTGAAGAGAAAAGCCACCAAAAGCATAGGCCATTGAAGAAAAGAGCAATGTTTTACAAAAAATAGTGCCAAGAATACTTACTAACACCTTGCTGGGTAAAAGTTCATAAAGCTCTCTGCAACTTTGATTGTAGTATGTTTGTATGAGCAGTAAAAGACTTTTCTGTTGTGTGATGGTTCACTTGAAAATGTCAACTTTTGCAAGACATGTAATTACCTTGCTTATTGTTTTCTATTGTAAGCAAAACTTTGACTTTGTAAAAATTGTTATTAGGCAAACAATTTCAGAAAAATAATTGAGAGGAAAAAATATTTTGTACAGCAGAAAGTATTTAATTCAATTATCTCTCTATTAGGCTAGTTAATAAAGTATGGGACATTCAGAACTTTCTAATGTAGCAAACTAAAAAGCAAAAGTACAGACAGAAAGTGACCGGTGTAACTCTTCTTCCTGTCCAAACATCTCATACCAGTATTGTACTGGTGGGTTAGAGAGAGGGTAGGATGTTTCTGCATACACCTTTACTGTGTAAACATTTATATCCACCTACATAGAAACACGTCTGATGTTTGCATGAGTGTTTTCCTGATATCAAGAGGATTTGTGACATGTCTACATATTTGTAGGCCACTGAATGTCTTCTGGCATTTGCTATATGCAATAGTAAAACGAGGCAGAGACTTTGACCTGTGTCTCTCTCTATGCTCAGTCATAAACTCGACTACCTGCACTTATATAATAATTTGAAATGTGCCTCTAAAATGTAAGAGGATTCTCTTGCTAGCAATTTAGCACTTCAATTATTTAAGTGTCACATGACTCTGAAAAAAGAAAAGCACTCTGAATGCTTTTTCACATTTGCTGCTAGGTGATTGTAATTCAAATATTTATATGCAGTGCGTTTTTATGTAAATCGTAGCATATACTGTCTTATCCATTCCATGTATTTAAAAAGCATTTTCACTTCAGGATTTTAATTCTGAGAATAGTATGTTGGCTTCTTTCCTAACACTGGCCCCACCACGGAAAAGGGCCTTTGTTTGTCAGGGGTATTCAGCACAGTTTGGCCTCTGGCTATGGAGGCAGATTGCCTCCTGAAGCCTCTTTGCTTTGTGAAGATTGACCAGCAGAAATTCAAACACGAATTTGAGCAAATGAAAAGATTTTTGTCAACAGATAATTCAAGTGTCTTAAACGTTTAGGGATTTATTTACTGACTGACTTGGTTTTGTATTTAGAAATTGTTACATTAACATCTGTGGGGTTTTTTAAGATTTTTATGCTTAGTGACATTGAAAAAATCGTATGCATTATGCCTCTTCTGATGACAGTCTTCACACAAATGCTATTCATCTTAATCCCATAAAAACTATTTCAATTTCTAATCTGAATTAACGCATTAAACATAGAACCCAATTATCTCTAAAATTTCAATATTTTATTGCTTGAAGTTCCCCTCTCCCCACCTTGGTTAATTTCAAAGTTGGCTGGATGTACACTTGTGCCCCCTGAGTTGGACCAAATTCCCCTTATAACTGATGGGAAGTTTTTTATTAGCTTCACCACGAGTTGAGTTAGTCTATAACTTAGAGAGGTGGACCTCCAAGACCTGAATACTGCTCAGCAAAATCAATGTAGCACCTCTGGGGGCATCAGGATGGTGTAAATGCTATTTCTTTAGCAGGACTAAGGTTCTCATACAAGCACAAAATAGCAGGAGGAAAAGTAAGGAGCCTACTGTGGTTTTTAAAAGAGTATGAAAGAGTTAAAGGTCTGCAAGGTGGCTGTCTTCAATATTTGATGTAGTATTCTCCTGATCCTGTGTTTAACATCAATGAAGTGAGTTTTTCCACTTCAGACAAGACCCTGTGAAAGTCAGCTTGCCTGTGTTCTGGGATACCTCACACTGACACAGCAGTGTTTGTAATGATGCTGTATTTACCAACAAGATGCAGAAAGAGGTACTGTAGATTACTTACAGAATTATTTTTAGTAGCTCAGATGGGAAGGGCCCACCTGGATCCTTATGGCAGACAATTTCAGAGCAGTGAAGGTCCTTCCTTTGGCAAGCTATCACAGCTGTAGTTCAGTTTGCTAAGGGTGTATTGAATTGCATTTGCGTTGCAGTTGTGTTTCATCAGTCTTTCTTTGTCAATTAAGAAGTTTATTTTCTGCCTGTTCCTTTTTTGCAGGGTCTGAAGATCCTAAAGAAACTTCATATATGTATTTCCAACAATGTAAATATGTGTTTAAGACTGATAGTACCCACACCAACAAGAAAATAAATTACTAAGAAAGATTCAAAATTTTTTTTTTTTCTTTTCTATTTGGAGGACACTTGTGTGTATTTATTTAGGGAAATAGCTTTTCATCTCTGCTTTTATTCAACCACCATCAGGAACATAATGAGATGAATTAGACAAAACAAGCTGAGCAATTGTTCTTGCCCTCTGTTCATTTATGAAGTACATACATGGCTTCAAGGGCCGTAATGTAAAAAAGACAAACAAAGCTCTTCTGGAGTATTGCCAACTCAGGCATTCACAAATGCTATATTAATTTTGTCACTTTAGAGCCTTTAGGATTCAAGGTAGTATTTCAAATTTTCTTCATCCGTTCATGGATTTTGGAAACGAATTTTGTGATGTGTATGGAGATTTGCATATACCTGCCTAAATCCAGGATTTAAACCTTCTGAAATGTTTCCTCTGTTGCCTCTCACCTTCTCTCCCCTTTTCAAAAATAATAGGCAGTTTCAGATAAATTAGAAGATTGGCACAGCTTTTACTGCACGATAATTTGTGATGGAAGCAGATGATCACAATGCGGGGAGGTTTGAAGCTTCTAGGTTGTTAAAGACTGAAGAACATTGTAGTGCTCTGAGGTTGGCAAAAAGGACTAATTTTTTGTTTCCTGGAAGTGTCAAAATGTTTTGTGTCAGGGCTAGAATGGATGCTTCAGAACAGCAAAAGGCAGGGCTAGCTTGGGAAATATTTGTTTCTCTTCTATGGGGCAGAGGTGGAGCTTTTGAGTGCTGCAGTAGAATGAGCTGGGATACAAACCTGCTCTGGCTTTTACCTCAAGTGTAGGAATGCAAGGGTACAGTTGTGAGCCAGCAGTGTGAGGGCAGCTGCTGGGACTGACTAAAATACACTCTTGGCCTCACAGTATGAATATGTTGCTATAAGAAAATTTTCCTTTTGCTCGAACTGAAACAAATTGCAACCTGAATCCAAGTTCCACATCATAAACTCATTTTCTTTTTCCCTCAAAATTTTGTGTGTGTGAAACCCTTGGATCCAGTCCTTGCCACATGCTCAGGTTACGGATGAGGATCTCAGATGCTGATAGTGGCTTTGTTTCTTCAGCCCATCTATAGCTCTGCTAGTATTACATGGGCAGTGTGTGATGGGATACTTGGTATTTCAGTCTGAGATGCAGATTCTGGCCGTGCAATGGGAATATTTGATCAGTTTAGGGAGAACATGATCCCACTCGTGTCTAGAGGATAAGCTAATTTAATTTACTCAGGTACCCTGCTGTTCACTGGCCGTTTAACCAGAGAATTGGGCATGTCATTGTTACCAGTGCATGGAGATCTGCCCAGGTGCTTTACAGTGTTAAATACCCATTCCCTCATTATGAGCTTGGCTGAACCTCATCACCGGTGAGGAACACAGCAGCTTGGGAAATAGACCCCAGCTGTGAACCCTGAGAGGGCAGCACACCATAGCTGGGAGAGCCTAGAACAACACAAGTGTTACTTATACACCAGGCATGCCCCAAAACACCCCTTCTACCTTGATTTGGCACTTTTGGTAGTGCAGGAGTTGAATTTGTCAGCTCTTCATGAGCTGAGAGCTCCCTTGGGCTATTTTCACCTTGCCAGGGCTGGCTGCTTGTGATGTTTTTGTCAGTGTAAATTTGACCCTACTTGCTGTAAGCTTATTTGTTTTGCAGCCCGCAGGTAAATTGCAGTACAAAGATCCTTCCTGCCAAGGGATTTGGCTGGAAGTTCACAGCGCCTGGCTGGCCGTGGGAAATGGGACTCAGTCTGGTGTTTGCCCTGGAAATTTTTTCACGGTGTTTTCGGTAGCAGTTGTTGCGAGGGAGAGCTTGTCAGCCAAACTTGGCATCCAGTGGGGAGTTCTGTGACTTCCAGGACTGGTCTCAAAGCTTATTGATGATTGTTCTTTACAATACAATTCATGAAAGAAGACTCTGTGTGAGTTTCACTTTCCGTTTTCTGAATGAAGGTACTTGGCCAGGTAAACTGGAAGAAATCAGAAACCAGATGTCACCACCATTACCCTGAAGCCTATACCTAAAATTTTTAATTCATGTTCGAATTCACATTTTTGGGTGTGATTGAGAGTTTGTAAAGCTAAGTTTTGCCACAGCAACACAGTTGTAGTTACTAAGAAAATTGTTTGTACACAAATGGGAAGAGATTTGGCTCAGATTGTTTTTCATTTTCAGAAATTGCCTGCTGGTCAAGCCCTGGGAGATTTTCCTAGATCTCGTGGCAGAGGAAAATCTGGTGCCCTTTTCATATCTAGCAACTAGCAGTAACAAACTTGGAGGAACATAGGGTGTGGGGCAGGGATTTCACCTGAAATGCTGAAACCAGGGCAAGTTATTCCTTGAAACAAGTTTGTATCTAGCAGTATCATTACTGACAGGTGCACAAGCAGTAAGTGTGGCATCTAACAAAATATCAAAACCAACACAGGATTAGAATTTAACCCCAGTTCACTTTTTGAAAAGCCAACTAATAACTTGAAAACTAAGATTTAGTTTTAATTACACTTTTTTTACAGGTTTATAAAGTTTTGCTGAATGTCTTTTTCTCTCTTCTTGCTGAAGGAGGATCAGAGAAGAGCAGTTCTCTCCCACAAACTGTTCCAGCATATTAAAATGGCAAAATCTGGCTTCTCTCCTTAGGAGCCTTTTAAGTAGAAGTCTGACATTGTTCTCATGAGTGCTGTTGTTTGGCCAGCTGGAAGGCTACCATACCCTCTTGTATTCTGCTTACCAAGATTAAAAGAGGACAACAGCAATGAAGAGGGTTGTTGTAATAGTTAATGGTTATCAAATTAATTGTGTCCTAATTTTCAAATGTAAAGAAGTTACATTGAATGCATATTGGAACCTAGATTGTAAATGTAATGCATTTATATTTTACCACATTAACCGGTTTCAGGTGCCACTTTGTTTGTCCATAAAATGCCCCTTTATTTTCCCAAAAGTGAATTCCACACTTGTGTCAAGACTTTTGAGAAGTTACTTGGGCAATGCAAAAATTATTACATGGCTTTGAAATCTCCTTAGCACTGGGCATTCAGCACAACCAAGGAGGAGTTGGAGCTGTTTTATCTTAGGCAGGATCAACAGATTTGTTTATTAAATTCCCTCCTGTTACTCCCTGGAAATCAGTGGAAAGCTTTTGGGATGGCACAGGTTGTTGCTTGAGCATAACTGTTCCTGCCAAATTTTGTTGATGATTAGCTGGAGGAAAGGAAGGAAGGAATCCCACTAGACTCTCAGGGTATATATAGGTGGGGAAAAAAACATCCTGCTCCTTATGCATCTGTGTGGCTGAAAGAAGTAACTGCCAGAAAATTGTCCTTTACTGGTTTTCACCCTCTCAGCTCTGCTGGTGGAAATAGTCATGTTCCTTGCTCTACTTTCACTCAGGTTGGACTCAGCTAATTTAAAGAGGCTTGTTGGTGGGCATTTTCACGTTGGCTCATTTTCATTGGAGATGACAGGTGTGATCCCATAGACAGCTCTGCTGGCACATTTAAAAGAGACATTCCCTTGGATGGAGAAGAGTGACTTGCAGGGTGGTGACCGATGTCCTTGCAAACTTGGGGTTGTTCCTTGGTCAGTTTGCCTCCCCCCAGTCTTCCCCCTGCACTGAGGAGTGATGTGCAATGCTGCAGGTAGCTGTGAAAGCTGAATTACCTGGAATGGGGCTTAAGCCCTGATACATTTTAAGTGCAGTCTTTGCCAGAAGCAGCTCTTTGTTGCTGATGGAGCACATTTGATGGGGAGTTTTGATAAAAACTAGAGCTCCAGGAACTTGTAGTGCAAGCAACACCTCTAAATTGGATTTACTATTACTGCATGTTCCAGTTCTAGAAAATCGAATTATTTGGTGTGTTTGTTTTTCCAGCTCAAGGATAAATCTCACTTCCAGCATAAGGAGATGTAATTTCATTGAAGTAAATACAGTTGTTACTTGTGTCTGAATTTTTGGATTTAGCTGTAAATCTTCGTTGCCTTTTTGAGGAGACTGTCTTTCTCTGTTGCATTCAGTACAGAGCTACGTTGTGAATGCTTTGCAGAGGTTTTGGAAAATTGAGAGGGGCAGACTCCCTGTGCACTTCAGCTTTCCCCAAAAGATTACTTTTGTCACAAAAGATTAGTCTTTGAAGTTTACTGGCTAGAAGCACAATGCGTAGCAGTGAAGGTTGGTTACGGGGGAGGAGAGACTTCTGCGGGTCAGAGCGCAGGGAGCGGGCACTGGGAGAAGGGATGGGAAGGGAGGGGAAGACACACCCCTGACGGAGCCAGCGGGCCTTCCAGGGAGAAGCACCCACCGGCTCACAGCTGGAGCCGGCAAACACAAGCATGCACAGTCCGTGGGGAGAGTGGGAGCTGACATGATGTGCTTCAATCCGATGCAAAATGAATGAGCTGCTGTTCTCAGGGGTATTTGGCCCCCCGTCGTTGAAGTACAAGTACGGCGCTGCATCAAGTGCACTTGCATCATCTGATGCCTAGATACACACTCACGGAGACGGGGACCAGTCAGAGCATTGACTTGGGTGTTCTGTATGACGTGCTTGGCATTTAATTCCTGTTTGCTGCAACAAAAAGGTAAGAAACTTAAAAAGTGAACAAGAAAAAAACCTGAGCCCTTCCCCCTTCCAACCCCCCCAGTAAACAGTTTTGCATTAGTGTAGCCTTTGTCTCGAGCTGTATTTTCAAAGCTATGGTCTATTAGTCTAAAGCTACTGTGTGGATGCCTGCAAGGCAAATTACAGCTCCTAGTGTGACAAAGGCAAGTCAGATTTCTTTTCTCCAAGAGCTGACACTTAACAACCTTCAGGAGAGCACTGTAGCAGAAATGCTGGACTGTGTGCTGAGCGGTGAGTATTTGATGCTGTTCTCCCTCTCCTTTATCCCTTCAGACGTTGCTCATTTGAGCAGTAAGCTAACTAATGAATCCTAATGATTAATAGGTTTGGGGGACTGTGTTCAGCTCAGAATTACATGTTCCTATACTGGCTGTGGTTACTGACTGCGTACTGACCAGCCTGATTCTGTAGAGGCTGATCGTAATTTGTTTTCCCTGGTAATGCAATGTTAACGTGTGAAAAGATGCTGTAGTTAAGAACAACAGAAACCCCATTTGCTAAAGCGAAAAAAGCTCTGTATGTTTTCGTTCCCAACATACACCACCTGTATAATTATCTATGTCTAATTCCCAGCCAACTTCTAGCTAGACAGTCTTTTTTCAGCCAATTATTGACAATGAAGATTGGACAATCTGTGTAAATCTTCAAAAGATGCGAACATGTTTAATGGCAAATGTATTGTACTACATGTGGGTGTACATGCATGTTAAATATATTTAGTTGAAGTGAAATGGTTAGCAGCTCTTTTGACAGAAGAGGAAACTTCATGATTAAATGTAATCTATTGCCTTGAGGTCTCTGTGCTTGCTTAATCCTATCTGAATTTATAAAGAAATTGCAGCAGGAGAAATTTCATTGATTTGTTAATTGATATATAGCTTTGAATCCTTATTACACTGGGTGGGTGCATGGGGAAGGAAGAGAGACAAGCACATTTATCTTTTTCTTTAAACTCACCAGCTTCACTCTTCAGTTAGGTTTCTTGCATGTTTTGGAACCTCATTGCTGTCCCTGTTATGTGCAGTAATTTTTGCTTTCTTAAAGAATAATAGCCGAGTCTATGAGGAGAGTACATGATCTGTTTCATCTTTTAAAACTATGCCTTTAATTATGTTCTTGTAGCTGTTGCTTTGTGGTAATTATAACAACTTGTGAGTAAGGAAAAAACATTATTTAGCCCTGGAGCATTTCTCAGTAAAAAGTAGCCTATTTATTTTCATAAGAAGTTAAAAGAGAGAGAGCGAAAAATAGTGGGGTTTTCTTATGTAACACCAGTTATAATTTTTAAGAGGTTTTTTTAAGGGTTGTTTTTTTAAGTACAGGTTAATTTTCCCTTTTACAACAAGTGGGTGTATATACATAAACCCTATCTATGAAGACATTTTAAACACAGATCAGTTGCAATACAGATGCAGAGCAAACCATTTGAATTAGTATTTTAGATAATCAAGGTGTGTATTGAAGGTTTGTGGTATTTCTTGTCTTATTGCAGTCTCTTGGGAATTCAGCAAGGCTTTCTGATTCATCATTCACAGTTTCCTCTATTTCATGACGTGAAGTAAAACTTTTACAGTGGATAAAGTTCTGATACAGTTGATACTAGTGCTAGTATTGATTCAACTGCACTATAAGGCTTAAATTTGTTTTAGAGGGCAGACTTTACTTAAATGTAGTTTAAGATAGCTGAGATAACCTTATTCTCTGGATAAAGTTAACGTAGGTCAAACGCTGAAATTTTACGGTTCTAAATCAGGGATATCAAGTCAGTAAAAAATGTTCTTTTTCACTGTGCCACATCCAGTCCTTCCTTAAACACCTCCAGGGATGGTGACTCCACCACCTCCCTGGGCAGCCCATTCCAATGCCCAATCACCCCTTCTGTGAAGAACTTCTTCCTAAATGTCCAACCTAAACCTCTCCTGGTGCAGCTTTAGACGGTGTCCTCTTGTCCTACTGCTGGTTGCCTGGGAATACCCAACCAATCCATCTTAAATGGTGCTCTAGTGATTTGGGGGAAAGGTGGCCTGCTGTTTAGCATTCTTTTCGTGCTTCCAGAAATGTGTTTGTTTTCCTGAACAGGCCAACATGTTCTCATGAGAGGGAAATGATCTGCAGTGTGTTATGAGAGATGTTTCTGGTTTACATCAGGAGAGGAGGCACCTGGGGTGTCTGTGTGCTTCAGGGGGCTCTAAGTGCACCCACTCTTTAATCTCAGGTTTTCAATCACTGAGTGTGTGCAGATGAGGGAAACGCTGCAGGAATGGCAAAATGGCATGAGGTTGCTTAATTATGGAGAGGACTTAAGAATAACAAGGAACCAGCTTGGCTGTCAGATACCAGTGTGATGTCAGATACCAAACTATGAAACTTTCATAGTTTGGATGTCACGTTGGTACCTGACGAAATACCAAAAGCCCCAGTAAGTGGGGCATGCTGATTCAGAAAGTCTGTACTCTAAAACAAACTCTTCTGGTTTTAAGAGTACAATTTAGTCTTTACAAAATGTGCATTTGTCAGGGTGCCTCATATTTTCTTTGCATTTTAAAAATAGAATCTGATTAGGTTATAGTAGTCTTCATAATATATAATTAGCAACAGAATGCTAGATCAAGCCATCAATTTTTAAGCAGAGCTCTTCTTTGCTACCAGTGGAGAATTGCTTAAAAATTGATGGCACAATCTGGCCCACTATGAACAGGGGATTCATGCAGAAAGCATTAGTTGTAATTCTACTCAGTCTTCATCCTGTTGGTGGCAGGAACCCAGAAACTCAAGACCAATCTGCTGGAATAGTCTGCAGTTTCAATACTTGTTGGGAGACAAAAGGCTTAAGGATTACTTAAAAAAAAAAAAAAAAAAAGAAAAAAGAAAAAACACACCCAAACAAAAAAACTGTTAAAAAACTATCAAACCTTTAGAAAAATTATAAACCACAGCTATTTTCCTTTCATTAAAAGAAACTAAAAAGTGAAAGACATAATCATTGTCTAAGCAACAGGAGGCTTTCACATGCACAGAAATGAAGGCTATTTCCTTTATTTTTTCATATTGTGTTGTTGAGGTGCAACTACATTTTACACAGGGATTTTGTTGCATTAAGTGCTGCTAGACTTGGTAATTACAAATTAGAGAACCAGAATAGGACCTCTTCTGTACCTCAGAGGATGTGCTCAGGCAAATACTTGTAACTAAATAAAGATGAAAGGCTTGTGCAATGGATTTTAATTTTTAATCAAGTTAAATATGTTTTACTCCATTAAAACTCTATAGTGATTGACAGCAAAGACATTTCAGCTGGTTGTTATCTGTTAGGAAGAGAGATGGTCAGGGCTGCTACTGGTGGGTGTAGTCCCATGTGAAAATGTTGAAGGACCATGGAAGTTGCAGGGCAGACCTTTGTACTTCCTTATGGTGTAGTTAACACATGGCAGCCTTTTTTTTTTTTTTTTTCCCTGATCTGCTTAAAAAAGACAACTGAGGAAGTTCCAGTGTGCCAGACTCCAGGGGAAGCTACAGGAATGCAGAGGTGTGAAGTGTTAACTGTGTCTTCACAAAGTTAGCTGAATGCATCAGTCACAAAAATGGTTGAGCTGTAGACCTCTGCCAGCTACAGAGGATTAAACTCTGAACACTCTCCCAGGCTTATGTGCAGTGCAGTGCCACACTATAACATCATCCTAGCATGGGAACATCACCTTGTTCTTTAAGCATCTTTTTGGAGGTGACAAAAACAAAACCTGTCAGGTTTCTTGGTGTGATTTGCTCTCCATCACATTGTAGCCTTAAGTTGCCCTTGTTGAAGTAGAGGACACAACAGTAGCAACTGTGGAGTATTTGGAGTCCAGGACAACTCCTGCTGTCCCAGCCACAGGGATAGATGTGTGGGGCACCTGAGCTGCTGAGGCTCTTGGTCATCTGTGCAAACACAGCATCACCATGTCCATCAGTACAGTAGCACATCTCAGATCTGTGCTTTGAGATGTTTCTGTTACAGAGTCAGGGGGGAAAAAAGGTGCCCTGGAACGGAGTGCAACAGGTCAGCTAGACCAGCCTCCTACCCAGCCCGGGATAGGGTTCAGCATTACCTCAGAGCCACTTCAGGTTGATGTTTATAAGGCTCCAAGAACAGATTGCACAATCTCTTAGAATATATATCTCTGGGTTTATCCACTCTCTTGGCAAAGAAACTTGGGTTTGCTCTAGTTTTTAAACCCTCCCATGAGCAAGTGGGAGACACTCATTAGATCCTCTCCCATTACCTTGTCTCCAGGCTAAGCAAGCCCACCTCATCTCCAAGCGAAACAAGCATGGCTTCTATAGCCCACAGCTGGGCTCAGTGCAGTTTGTCACTCTTCGTGGATTGGTGAGCCCAAACTTGCACACAGACATGCAGATACACGTCGAAGTGAAATCTCCATTACCCTTCTGCTTGTGGGTTGGGCATTGCACATCAGTGGTCAGCCCCCAGGATACAGGTTGCATCAGTCACTGATGTACAAAACCTGGGACTGAAAGAAGGAATGGTCTTCAACTCAAGCAGTGCCCCATCAGTTACAGCACTCTACAACTCTCTTGCCTCCACTACATCCCTGGGCTTGGGGACTCTCTGGAGGAAAGGCAGGGATCAGGGAGGCAGGTGCCCTTCCAGTACTGCAATGCTCTGTCCCTAAAGGCACTACTCAGAAAACAACCTGGAATAAATGAGTCTGGCAGAAGTGATGGGGAGGAAGATGCTGTTACCACCTTCCCTGGAAGGCAGTATCCGCTCAGGGTTTGCTCCAGAGGGGTGTCCTTTCTTACACCTCTGCAGGCTGGAAGGTCACAGGCTCTTCTTCTTGGTCTTGGCCTTTTCCCCTCAGCAATGAATCTCAGACCCTGTGTAGCAGCCCTGACACAATTTTCTGGGGATTGTGTTCCCAGGTTATTGGCAGGCTCTGGCTTGACCCATTTTAACTCAGCTTGGAAAGGGATATATATGTAGGCCACCACACTGAAGCATTTGTACAGCTGCTTTTGCAGCATTTCTGGCTCTTAGAGCAAGCAACAAAATCTGCCACTTGAACTGAAACTTTCCGTATCTACTTTTTACCCTTGGGGCAATTTTTAAAAAATTTATTTAAGTTTAAAGGTAAATTATTCAACCATATTTGAGCTACTAGAATGTAAAGAGAATACCGGCAAGTAGTCTTTTGTATGAAAATAATTAATGAATTACAAGACATTCTATGAGAAGTTGTTGGGTTAATTGGAAAGCTGTAATTAACTGGTTAGAAGCAGGAGGTAGCCTCCTCTGATTCATATGTATGCCAAGGCAGCCAGAGCCCCACTCATTTCTTCCTCCCTGAGGAAGTCCAGCAGCTCAACTGCTTGTTTTTCTCTCACCTTCCTGAATTTCCTTCAGTGCTCTTTTCTCTGGGCTGGCAGCTGCAGCCGTGATTGTTCTGTACAGTTGTATCTTGCATAACAATTGGGGAATTAACAGAACTCCCTTTCAGAGTTTGCTCCACCAGGTCATGTTTTGTGTCTCTAAGACATCTCTTTTCCTGTCCTCCCCCCAGTATGTTGTGTCTAAGTCACAGGACAGTTTCTCCAATATAATGCTTTTTCTGAGAGATGGAAATCTCTGTCTGTCCACTTCATATAAAGCCAGTGATTAATGGACAAAGAAAATCGTAGGTGTTTTACTTCTCAAACTACTTAGAAACACTGTGTTTGCTCAAAAAGTGAAAGTGATACTACTTCTTCAATTCTGATTTTCATATTGGCACTGACACGTAGTATCAACAGTGTTTAGGTTTGAAAGACTTCCAATATTTGCAATATTGAGATCTAATTTTAACACTTTATTTTATAAAATGTTAGCAATAGTTGAAGTGCTTGCTGATTCTGCAAAGCCCAATAGAAAGCCCATATAGCTGAAGCAAAGGAATGAGTGTGGTTTTGGCTGGAGAGATCCACACAGGTCACCACTGGATATTGAAAAGGGGAAACTCCCAGTTCGGTGCGTGACAGAAGTGGAGCAGAGCACCGTGTGTTTCTTCTTTACAATGAACCTAAGTTTCATGCTTCTGTTGTAAAATTTCTGAGAAAGTCCAATTAATTTGTAAATATAGATAATTTTTCCAACTTGGCTGCTTTCATGGGATCATAGAACAGCCCAGATTGGAAGGAATAGGAAAAGACCATCTGATCCAGCCATTTATGGGAAAGGGAGCCTAAATGAAATAGTCTAGCACCCTGTCCAGTGAAACCTCCTGTGATGGGAACTCTGACGTGTCCGTGGAGAGGTTGTTGCAGTGAATTCCTGTTCGTCACAAGGAGCCACAATGAGATTATTACAACGGACAGCAGGTACAAGTTGCATCAGAAGAGGTTTCATCTCAAGAATAGAAAAAATTAAATCTCTACTTACATGCATACACATCCATTTTGGGTGGATGCATTAGGGAACCATATGCATGTTTAGCTAAAACATGCATAGAAAACTTGTATTTATTCCAGATCTACTCACTAAGCCATTTCTAAGCAACAGATCAATCGCTGTAAGCTTGCTGACATGACATGTCTAATGTCTAATCCTAGACTTATTACTTGAGATGTGATGATTTTTCCACTCCACTTCTTTTTTATTTTATTTTATTTTTTCACCCAAGAGTCAGTTACAAGCTGGAATTATGTAGGGTCCTGCATTTTTGCACAGTGCATGAACCCTGCTCAGATGCTCACTAGAGATAAGGCCTTCTTAAAAAAGGGAAATTGTGAGGTGCATGCAGGAGGCAGGAGTGGGGAAAGCAGGACTAAGCAGCTGTCTTCTGAGAATGGCCATTATCCCTGTAGAGACATTATGCCTTGCATAGAGTGGTCCAATGTTTAAGGAGAGGTGCAAAGAAGCAGGCAGCAAACCATGTCCTTCCCCATCCCAGCTAACCCTTAGTGGTAACATCCCAGGAAACTGTGCATTCTCCACAGGACAAGCTCCAGAAGCACACGTGTCCCTGCCAGCTCACCCTGCTGGGGTTTCGTGGTGGCTGCCATGACCTGGAAAGCAGCAAGGCTGTGCTGGGTGCCAGGGCCTGCAGGGAGGAGGCAGGCAGGGAGAGCAGGTCTGCAGAGGGGGCAGAAGGGCAGCCACCAGCCAGGGACACGTGTGCCTCTCCTGTCTGCCTTTGCCTGTGGGAAAGGGGTGTTGGTTAAGGCCTTCCAACAGTCAGGGGTTGCTGAAGTGTTTTAGAAATGAAGGTGTGTGAAGATTTTATACATCCTGGCTTCAGTTCAGTGCTCATGGAAGGTTGTTTCCCGGGCTGTCACTTCTTCAGGGTGGAACTTTCAGAGGACCCCAAGTGACCTTGGGGCGTGAGCTTTTGGAAAAGGCATATTAAAAACTGATGACAATCTTTCTACTCTTTGAGTTTAAACAATGTGAGGTTTGCACAACCTGAAGAATTATTCTTGTTTCTTTTGTCAGTGTCTGCTGTAGAAAGTGTTATTTTGGAAGAAGGAAGGATCATGCACTTTGTATCTATTTATACTTTCTGCATACTACTTCCCAGACTTCTGTGTGGTATTTTAAGGTTTATTACCTCCCTCTGTTGATATGTCTGCACTGCCTCGCTGAATTCAGCTGATGCCTGTTGGCTTCATTGCATGTTTCCAAAAATACAAACTTCAGAGCAACAAGATTCAATGAAGAAAGTTGTCGAGAGGAAATAGTGGCCGTATGTTTACATATGCTGTGCTACAAAGAAACAGTGTATGTTAAATGCACAGCACTTTTCAGCTACCCTGTCTTATCATATGCTGGAGCTCTGTCTGCTTGAGTGCTTTCTAACTTGCTCTTTCTGTTTCTTCATGCTTCCCTGGATTCAGAGAGAGGTAAATTATTTTCATTTTTCCATTTTTGTGTTTATCCTTCCGGCATGCACTGAAAAAATGTTGTATTGGTTTGCTTGTATCAGTGAACAGAAGCTGAACTTCAGTGAGTAAATTCATATCTGTCACCTTTTCAATTTGCTGTTAACAGAATTGTCCAATTGATACTGGCTGTTGATTGTTTTGGGGATTTTTTTTCCTCAGGTCTCAAACCCTCTAATAACAGAACAGTTTAAAATCATGCAATGCAGTGGGTTTTAGTATTTGCTTCCAGTCTTGGGATTTAAATTCAGATTATGATGTTCTCTGGAATCTGAAATGCAAGACACTTGTCTTAAAATCCCAGCTTTTAAAATAAAAATTGAAAAAACATGATACTGAGAGCAGGGGATTTCAGAATTAAGTTTAGCAAGATCTGAAAAAGTAAACATTTATTTTCTGGTTTTGGTATTTGTTTCGGGTCCGTCTGGGTTGCTTGCTTGTCTTTTAAGTTAGAAGAAAAGTTGTCCCCAGTATGTTTGATTTGTTTGGATGGACAAAGGGATCGTTTGAAATTCTCTACAATGCTTCCTGTTTCATGGGAGCACAGACAGTAAGGCATTGTAGTCAGGTGCTTTGCAGCACAAGGGCTGCAGCCACTCCAAAGGCTCTTAGCAATAGAATTGCATCCCTCAGATGAGATTTGGGGTTTGTTTGCTCTTCTAAATTGCAAAAACTTGAAAGTGAGACTGAGTGGAAGAAATGTGGTTTAGAGATGCAGACTATTCCTCATGTTTGCTTTGTGGAATATAATGAGAATGGTTTCCAGGCCTGAGTTGTTTTTTTTTAATCAACTCTTCAGGCAGTGTTGGCCTAGGGAAATATTTGAACTTTCTTGATTATGGTTTTGCAGTCTAATGTAGGTTTCATGCATGTGGAGAGCGATGATCCTTCCAGCTTAGCACTGGCAAAAGTGTGCTTCAGGCAGATTCCTGGGTAGTGTCTGTGCACAACTGCTGTGTTCTCTGTCTGAATAATAAAGAACAAAGGAGAACTAGGAAGCCTTGCTTATAAAACAAAACACACTGGAGAGATTAACTATTCTGGTGTAGTCTGCTGTCTTCAGTTAAATCTGTTATAGAGCTTTGAGCATCTCAACTTGATGTATTTCTTTATTAAATCTTTAAATATTCCTTTTGAACAAAAGCCCACGTCTTCCAATTAGATCTGGAAGACAGAAGCATTGTCAAAAATATCTAGATACTAATTTGTCAAAGTCAAATTTACAGGATCTGCTGCAAAGAGGCTATTCAGAGGTTCACAGGCATAATAACACATTCATTTACTTAAAGGAAATTCAGGATTCATCACACTGGCCATTCTGAGGAGTTAAACCACCACTTTACAATGCTTCAAGGGAGAAGCAGCAACTATAATGGCCTTGACAAACTACCTCATTTGTGTGCCTTTTCTTCAATAACTGCTGCACAGGGTAGGAAGGCAGCCCCCTGCCCATGCACATTTCAAAAATACTGTGAAACAGTTAAGGAAAAAAACAACAAAACACCCTGAAAAATTTGTGTTGACCAAGTCAGTGGCCAGTGATTTTTCATACGAGCTGTCCCAGAAGTTCTGTCTTTTGTTAAATCCATCTATAAAACAAGCAGAGGTCTAGCTACTGATTGACTTTTCAGCTTGCCATGCCTGTCTAGCAGTTGGTGAGCAGCAGTAAGCCCCACTGGACCCCCAGGCACCAGCTGGATGTGACACACTGTTAGCTGGGCACCCCCTTGGTGGTGACCATGGCACATGTGACAGACTGTCCTCCTTGCCACGATGGTGGTGCTTTGGCAGGTGATTCTCAGGTGAGGCTGGGAATGAGGACCAGCACAGGACATACGTTTAAGCTGTACAATCTGTTCTGTTGTCACTGTCCTAATAGAACTCATGGATCTGGAGAATTGCACTTCAACATGACTCCAGCTGATGCAGATCTGTGGCCCTTTGCAGGAGTAGAATAAAGCCCTTGGTAGTAGAGGAGTAATGAGTTGTTACATCTCAGAGCCACCTTTCTTGCTAGGGAGGCAGTGGTGGCGAGGCTGACAGGACTCCTGTCCCCTCCGCAGAGCAGGAGGAGGGGGGCAGCACCGAGACTTGGAAAGCCCATCTGGGGGACCGGCTTTTCCAGCTGCCTGTGCATCAGGCTGCAGGAAGGAAATCGGAGTGAAAGTCACACAAAAGCTTTCAGACTCAGAAGTGCTGGGCTCTGAAGGGCTGAGCTGGGTATCAGACATATCAGCTCTGAGAGGGTTTTAACAAATTTTGGAGGCACACAGAACTGTGGCAATGATAAGACATCAAAGAAAAACCGGCAGCTGTGAGTTTTAGGGCTGCCAGATTAAAGGCTCTGAGTATCACACAAAGTAGCCATAGCTCCTCCTTCAGAGTGAGCAAGTGACATTATCAAGGAATGAAGCAAACAGCCTTTTGGCAGGGGATATTTTGCCCTACAAATTTTATGCTTGAATTAGGAAAACAAGCTACACTCTGTCAATGCTAGACCATTTGAGGAGAATTTATTAAAATGCATAACTGATGTTTTGCTGCAAGGAAATCCATTTTCAAATTGTGGAAAACCTGAAACAAGAAAAGTCTCCCCAAAATCTCTTCTTGGGGAGGGCATTTTAACTACTTGGATCCAAAATTCATCACCAGGGTAGTGTCTGTTATGAATAAAATGGGCAGGAGAGAGTTCTCTTTTAAAATGCCTTTATTTAGTGAGCAGCGAAAGAGGTAGAGGAGCTCTGTGAGGTGAAGGGCTTGGAGTGAAGAAAAATGGAAGGCTTTCATGTCTGTTTAGGATTTCCAGCAACTAAACATACATACATTTCCAGAAACACGGAGAAAATTCTTTCTCCCCCATATCACTTCCAGCTGTCATTGCTGAGGAGAGAAGGGTAGATGTGGTTACTGTGTAAGAGAAATGGGAAGGAGAAGACTCTTGGGAATAGTTACATTTCTTCCTCCTCCTCCTCCAGGATTTGATTCCAAACTGTTGGGTGTATATTCACCTGAAGAAGGGGCTATGAGTTTCATTTGGAACAGGTGGAAGGGAAGCAGTGGTTTCACTTGGTATCTGGTAGCTGAAAGGTCCTCAGTAAATCTTTTATAAACAGATTTTGCAGCATTTGTGAATGCTGCTTGTTTCATCTAGTTATCATTTTCTTACCTTTGGATTTTTCTCTGTAACTTTGCAAGTTCCTTGGTGTGACCATATTAAAAAACAAGTAAACTGAACAGAGTCGCAAACATTATTTCAGCTATAAGCCATTCTCCTTTCTCCTATGTGAATAAGAAAATGAATAAGCCTGAAATGTTAATCCAGAGGATTTGTAATTTCTGACATACATATTGCTGTAGGGTTTCTTGCACCTCATCTTTTCTGCCATTCATGATACTAGAATATATGTGTGTCATGGAAAAACCCCACCCGAGGAGGGTCGTGATGGCCTTATATTTACCTGCTTTTATCATGTGCCTCCTCTCCCTTCTCTTGCTTTTCTCCTCCTCTGCTCCCATGGACATTCAAGTCTTGACAGTGAATGGCAGCCTGCTGCCAGGTGTCTCTGACCCTGCTCTGCTGTAGTGGTGGCTGCCCTCCCCTTTTTGTTTCCAGCTTTCATAAGCCTCTGGTGAGCTGTTTGCAGGAGAGCAAAGTGAAACCTGAAAGTTAGAGACTCAGGAGATGATTTCCCCACAGCCTGGAGTATTTGTTCTGTGACCCTGCAGTTACAGAAGTCTGTGCACCAGTACAGATACATCATCTTCTACAGGCTATTCTGGATGAATTTCAATCAATTTTAAGACAAACCCAGAGAAGACAATTTTCTGGTTCAAGGATTCTAGTTACAATTTGTAATACATAAATCTGGAAAGAAATTTACATTTTCCTGCATGTGTATAATTTTAATGTAGGTGCCTTACACAGCAGCAATTTAATTTTATTGAGAAGAGAAAAAAATTTCTTTCTTTAAGGCTAGGATGTTAGGGGTTTTTAACCAAAAATAAAAAAAGAATTCATGCAATTCTACATTCTTCTACAGTCTTTTGAAGAAATAAGTTTAATGTGAGAAGGTAATGGAGGATGTGCTACTCTTTCAGGCTGTACTTAATTGGGATGCCTCCTAGGACTTTAGCATAATAGTGGCAAATGGTTATAACTGCTACTCAGACAGGACAGCATTAGCATAAATTGCTTTTAATGTGATTATATTCATCCAAGGTTGAGCAGCTAAGTGATGCTTAGCCAGGTGTTAAATAGGTGTGACTATCTAAGGTTTAGTCAAGAGTGTAGACATTTGCCAATTAAAGAGAGTAAAAGAGCAAATAAAAATTAAATTCCCTTCTACTTAGCACCTTACATTGTCTTTTCAACTCTCAAAATTGCTTTTTAAAATGTCTTTCTCTAGTTCTTTCAAAATAAATTATTACTAAATATTTAACTGTTCAGCAGAACCAGTTTGAACCACTCTGGCAGAAAATGATTCTTATCTATTTTTCTGTTTTTCTAGCTTTTGTCTAGAATACTGATTTATATCCAGTTCCTATGACTGGAAAGTTATTAATGGATGATGTAGTGCATGTGCAAATGATTAAAAAAAATTTCAAATTACCTTCTATGCAGTACTTCTCTATAATCCTGTATCAACTGAAGTGCTGCACTTATCTTATAAACTTTCAAGAGTATACAGGTTTTTTTGCAACACCATTCTCCCACTAAACACCTTGCTGCTCTCCCCACTGACATGGAATGAAGTTTTACTAGGAGCTGTCATTCAGATCCCACCGATTTCATGTGCACACACACCCTATGGAGACAGAGACTCATCAGTCAATATTAACCCTGTGCTAGCTCTCTATCCAGCTGTGGGCTTTGAAATGGCTTTTTAATGTCTTTTTTCACTTGTTTTCCCAGCAGAATGCAAAGATAGGGGAGAGGTAAGAGGAGGCATTTGCCCTTTTCCATAAATTTCTATTGCAAACACGTTGCTCAGCACTTCTTCATTATCCCAGGGGCCTGTTGCACATAAATCTCACTTAAATGTTAATCAGCTGCAAGTGAGCTGCAATCAAATGAAGGTTTATAGATGAAGCAACCCAGAAGGGATCTGAAGTGAAAGAAGAATCAGAGACTGGTCTTCTGGCTTACTTGAGACTCGAGGCTTTGGATAAAAAAAAAAAGAAGCTGTCCCATTGTGGTCCTGTGTAGGGAAACACAAAACTTTTCCTAAGTTTTATTGTTGCTGTAGGAAGCAGATACTCTGAAATCCTCAGAAAGCCATGCCTTTCTTCTCCAAGAGGAAGTGTGGAGCTCTGTTTTCTGAATGCCCAGAAATGGCTGAAGCAAGGCTGCAAGGCTCCTGCTGGCAGTGGAGGAGCCAGCTGCCACCAGTTGGTAGCCCATCTCCAGGTCTTGGCTGCTGGGCTCCCATGTAGGGCCACTCCTGCAAGCACACAGGCATCTAAGTGACTTCCATGAATTAATGACATCAGTGGTACTGTCTGTGCACTGCCAGAAGGGGAAAGCATGGTTTGTGTGCTACTTTGATTGATGATTTGAAAACAGATGGTGCTGGCAGGGTTGAGTGTGATGTGGTACCATAGGTTTACAAGAATTCACATTTCATACTTTGTCTCAGGAGATGCAGGCCCTGATCATCTCAAGCTTTATGTATATTCACAATCCATGAATGTAATTAGCTGATTTACTTTGTTCAAGCTGTTCAGGTACTTAAAGTGAAACACTAGTGTGTGAGTCTGCAACATCCCCCACAAGGGTTTTATTTGCTCTCAGTAGTTGAAACCAATACTGGCTGGTGTGCCATTTTCTCCTGTAATTGTGTAATACAGCCTTGTTTATGATTGCATACCATTACAAGCAGAAATATTGACAGGAGCTGCAGGACCAAGTGCTGGAGAGGTTGGACACAAGCCTTGCAGGCAGCTCTGCAGTGCTGAGGCAGCACTTGTGGAACTGAGGCATGGGCTAGGTGGTCCTGGCAGCTCCTTCCCAGCACACACCACCAATCCCATGGGGTTTTTATATGGCACCTTGTTTCATGCTTTTTACCTGTAGCTGCTAATTTTTCATAGGCTACAGGTGATCCATACCCTCTTCTCTTGGAGTCCAGCTAGGAGCCTTCAGCTTGCTTTTGATGTGCTAAGCGAGGAGGAAACCATTCTAAAGCAAGGATTGGCACATGTCCAGATAAGCCAAAAGCATCAGTCTTTTTCCAGGAGCAAGATTCCAGCTGAAACTCAGCATCTTGCAGTGCAGAGAAAGGGAACAACATGCCAAAAAGCTCTTGTGGCCAAGGGACCTGGGGACAGGCTGGAGCTAGGACACCTTGGGGCATCTTCTGTAATAGACAGCACCTTCCTGGATTATTGCTTTGTGATTTTCCCTGCAGGTCTTGATCAGTTGGGTAAAACACTGTCCCAAAGGATGCCTGTGTCTTACATGCTGGCAGAGCAGTGCTGCAGCCAGCGAGAGCCAGTGCAGCCCATGGGCTGCATTCCCCAAGCAGGAAGGGTTCAGGTGGCAGCACATCCCACATGCTGCCCCACTGCCTCCTGTCCCTGCTGTGCCCTAATGTGTGCCACTGCAGGGTGGGATGCAGCAAGATGGAGAGGGGCCTCCAGCTTCGCTGTGTTTCTGTACGGTTCTGTCATGTGGAATTGCTTTCAGATCTCATGCTCCGATAATTTTGTGTGGCTTGGGTTTTTTTAAAATATCACTCATCAGGCTTCAGGTTGCAAAGCACTTAGATGTAGCAACCACCATTGTTACATCAGTTACTGAGCAGCTCTTAGCATTGCAAGGGCTCATGAAGAGCAAAATCTGCTGTTCAATTAGATACAGGTACAGTACTTAACTACAGGACAGTGTCTGTATCCTGGACAGAGCAGGAAGGCCAGCAATCCATTTGCCAGTCTCCAATTCTCCCTGGATAGCTTTAGGGTAAAATTCTTCAATTCACTGGGCATTTAAAATGAATTTAAAAATTGGCCATCTATGCTACATTAAAGCCTACTCAGAATATTTACAGACTTTCATACACAGAAATACCTTAGTTTATACTAGGCCTGTGGCTTAGGAATATCCTTCCTATCCACCACTGAGAGCTTTGCTGGTAATTATTTATGTGTAAAGCAGAAAGGCGCTGAAAAGAGACTTCAGGCATAAGAGGCTGGAGCAAAGTCCCAGAGAAATCTGAAGGTAGCAAGAGGGTCACAAAGTAGGAATGAGCTGTGGTTGCTTGGAGGACATGAAAAAGCAGAGGTGCAAGACCAGTGAACAGAGAGTCTAGTATAGCAGAGATGGCAGCTGGGCAAAGTCAGGCTTCTTCCTGGCTCAGTATGTGTCGCTGACTCTTTCAGAAGAGCTCCAACTCTTAAGCAGTCTGAGAACAAATAGATCTAGTCATGGCCTTTCCTTCATCCATGCTAGAAAGCTATACTGTGCTGTGGTGACTAGCCAGTACACTGCAAAAATCTCTTTTGTAGGGCAGCTTTATTTAACTTTCGAAAAAAATAAGGTCAGAAATTTAGGGCAATTAGTGTGAGCAGAGCTCAGCAGGTTCAGATCTCCCTTATGCAACCAGATCTCTAATTACTATCTGCATATTTTAAACACTTTATACAGTCCTTTGAAATATGATTCTTCTCTGACTACAGTGTGGTATGCTGTTTCTTGGGGTTTTTTAGCAGTTAAGAGCTGTCTTAATATGTAATTCTCTCTCTACTTCATCTTCAATAACATGTTTGAGTCAATTTGGCTGTTCATTTACAATTGCATTTGGAATTATGGGTTGTAACTTGAGTAAGTTGCATGGTTAGGAAACCGTAGGGAGCTTTTGAATTACATTGATTAAGCACCTAACTTTAGGTATATGTTTCATGGTAAGCAGTTTATTACATTTGTAGACCTGCCTTGTTGAAGACATGTATTTTATACCTTGAGAGCTGAGGCTATACCTGTTAAACTGAAGTCGGACTTGAAGTTTTGGAAATACTACTGATTCTAATGTCATCAAATTTGTTTTGCATGTTTCTAACATGTCCATTTATCTTGTTTACACAGAGACTTTGCTTATGTGGCAAGAGACAAAGACACAAGAATTCTGAAATGTCATGTGTTTCGATGTGACACACCTGCAAAAGCCATTGCGACAAGTTTACACGAAATCTGCTCAAAGGCAAGTGGATTTCAAATCAGATGCATTTGTCTGTTCAGAGGTCCCTGAGCCTTATGCATGTAATCAGCAGTTGTATGCAGTGTTAGTTTTATATAACTGGCAACGAGAAACAGTGTAGAGAATTTGTAAGGGAAAGGATGCAAATGGATGGGAATTATGGGAGAGTGGGAATTTAGATTTGAGGAGGAGATGTGCTTTTGATTTGATAAGTGTGTATAGAGGCCAAAGGCTTTCTTTAATAATAAAGAAGCTGCAGGTTCAAAATGGAGAAAGAACACAGAGGGTCAATTAATAATAAACAATTATGGTAAAGTCCATAAATAAATCAAACCTTGTTTGAATGGTGTTATTCAGTGGTATTATCCTGCAGGACATAAAGGAAAATAGTTGCTAACTGTATTTAAAAAAAATCATGGGGGAGAAGGGGTTTCAGGTACTCTGGTTATGTATACTAAAGGATCTTAGTTCCTGCTCTGATTGTGTTGTCCATAATACTGGGGAGGACTCCTCTTTTCAGTCATTCTGCCTTACAGGTTTGACACCATTCCCTGGTTATTAATTTTGGTTTTCTTGGATGATCAGTTCATGAGTGTCCTCTGTACAGTCATTTCATGCAGCAGTAACAACACAGCACTTGCTTTACAGTGGGCAATCTGAAATGCTTTATAGAGAGAAAGTTAAACTAATCTACCCAAAACTTTTTTTATTCTTTTATTGAGCTGTGGTGGACTTGAGGGTGCATCCTGCTTTTTAAAAGTATATATAACTGCTCATTTTGGTCTTCCTTAAAACATTTTAGTTTGCATCACATAAAAAGTGGGCTCTGGGGGTGAATAATCTTATCAGTTATCCCTGTGTAACTTGTCTCTCCTCATGAGTCACAGCTCTTCTAGAAATGCTATTTAGGAAACCTTCAGGTTTTAAAATTCTGCTGTATGACTGTCATTTTCTTTTTACATAGATTTTTCATGTCTTCATGTCTTCATGTCACTGGAATCAGTGATGCCAAACCCTCCTCTGTAGTCAGTTGTATAGTCTTAAAACTTTTTCATTTTTGCAACACTGAAGATGAGGTATTGAATTCGTTTGTGGTGTTTCATGTAAGCAACATCAGCCTTTGCACAGTGTGCATTGCTGGAACCCTTTGGGCAGCAGAGTTATGCCCGAGGCAGAAGGTAGCCCAACAACTCTGCAAAACCTGGCAAGTTTGTGTGGGTTTGGGCTCCAGAGGGAGTGCCAGTGGCAGTACTCAGGGAGCTGCTCAGGTTGGCCAAGGAGCTGCAGGCTGTGCTTGGTGAATTTTAACACCAGCACTGCAGCAGTGGCTGACTGGAGACCTGTTATGTTCTTCCTAGTTCTCCTCCAGCTCTCCAAGTCACACAGGTATTTCCAGCAAGCCTAGAAGGGAAAACTCTGCTACACAGACCCTACTACTACTGCTTTTATCCAGTAAGGTCAATGTCAAGTAAATGCCATGGTAGCTTTACACAGGAATATCAGAGAGGGAGCAGAGCTGTCACATAAGTGACTATGACATGAAACTTCTGATAATTAATTTTGGATAAGAGCACAACTAGGCATTTAAAGCCATAGCTAACAGCAACACAGTTAATTCAGCAGTAGATGTAATCCTGATTCAGGATTGGCTTGTGCTGACATGCTGTACCTCTTTACTGAGTCAGGGTTTCTTCCTAAGCTAGTGTGTATAATTTTTCATCAGAGGGGGCAGGAATATTCCTATGTGACCCTGCAACTGAAAATACTTTCAGCATATAAAACCTAAAAAGAAAAGGAGGGGGGCAGAGGAGAGAAGTTTGCTAGAAGCATTTTCAGACCAGTGTTATCTGCTATAAGATCAGGTATCTTTAGAGCTTAATTACAATGAACAGTCGTAACATAAAGAAGCAGATAACTGTGGTTCATACATGAGCTTTGGAAAACCTCTGTTAGCTTCCCTGCATCCTTTCTCATTCGTATATTTGTAGGGAATAGCCATCCAAAATGTTTATTTAGAAGTGGGGCATTATTCCTCTTTTGCTGGTACTACACATTTTGAAGGAACCACATGTTGTATTTTGCATGGGATTTTTAATTACGGAATAAACATTAAAATGGAGGAAAAATTAACACAGCAGAAGATAGTTCAGAGAGGAACATGCATAACAAAAACTCCTCTGTGTGTGTTAAATATTTATGTTTCTTGCTATATTACTCCTCACTATAATTTTGCTATTGATAAAAATTACTAGATTTTTTTTCCTCCTCAACCTCTCTTTCATCTAGCCTTGCACACCACTTAAGTTCTTTATGTAGTCAAGGAATGGTGAATAAAGGGGAGTAAAATTAAAGTTGTTATTTAAAAAGAATAACCTGCTTAGTCATGTACCTTCTGACTTACTTGAGATTTCAGAAATAGGGTTGTAATAGGAGTAGATTTGTAGTTGCTGCTGTACTATATATATACTTTTCTTTTAAATGCTGTATTATCACTGTCTTCTTCAGATTATGGCTGAACGGAAGAATGCTAAAGCTATGGCTTGCAGCTCATTGCAAGACAGGACAAATGTCACCCTTGATGTTCCTCTGCAAGGTACTGTGTGTTACAGCTAGCATTCTCAGGATGGTCCTGTTTTAGCTAAGTTTTGTTCTTGATGAAGTTTTTGATAAAAATGGTGCATGCTGGGTGGAGAAGTCAGGAGTGGATTTCTGCTTTTTAGTTTCTGTATCTGACTGATTGTAATCTGTTCCTGTATTACTTTAAGTATTTTTCTTGGTTACGTTGACAGTTATGGAGTCCTGCTCAGTTATGTCAATTTGTGCATTACCTCTTTCATTTTGAAATGCAAGTATTGCAAACACAGTCTTACTTGTGGCTACTCAGGATATTGTCTTTTTGAAATCAAAGTACCTCCTGACTTGAGACTGCACCAGTTGACCAAATCTTCCTCAAAACCAGAATGTACTCCAGTTACTCACTTGGATTCAGAAGAGCCATAGGAGTGCTCCTCCTAGGTTTCATCATCTATTTTAGCAATTTCTGAGGCAAGAATGCAAGGGGGTTGTCACACTTTACTGCTTGGTAGAAGGAGGTTGCCTTTGTGTCACTGTGTTTAACATATTAGCAAGGATGGTATTAAAAGCAGATTACAGATTTTACATAGTTATTGCAGTGAAACTTAGGTCTATACATCTCAGAGACCCATTCATCCATATTCTCTGCGTTTTAATATGCCAGCAATATAATATGATTTTATTCTTAGCATAGGCCAAAAATTCCTTTTGAAATTATTGAGGTTTGTTCTTGTTAGAAGGAATAAAAATTTCTTTAAATCGATGCAATACCTTCAGAGTACAATTCATGGGTAAACAGTTTTATGTTACTGATGAAAGTGCTTTTTCCTGCTGTAAATGCTGATTAATAGAAATTTACTTTTGTTCCCATGCAGTAGATTTCCCAACACCAAAGACAGAACTGGTACAGAAGTTTCACGTCCAGTACCTGGGCATGCTACCTGTTGCTAAACCTGTGGGTATGTAACACTTCAATGAATTCCAAAGTACCTTGCTTAAACTCTAGTGGCTTATCAACTGCCAGTGCATGATTTTTGAAGGGTAGCAACTCTCCTGTTTCAGTCACATGAATCAGGGCTGAAGATATCCCATATTCAGGGCATCATATGAACATGTGTTTTGGAAACAGGGTATTGTGGGAGCTGCCAAGAAGGCAGAGTTTCTTTCTACAGCTTTCTCTGAATGTGAGCTCTGCTACTAATGAGAAGGGCCCTAAAGAACTTAAATAGTACAAAAGCTAAACAAGATGCTATCCTGCTTTTTTTATAAGCCAGAGGCACCTGTTTTGGTTTTCCAGATGGAGAAATACAACTTCACAATACTTTCTTCCATGATCAAATTAATTTTAATAAATAATCCAAAACAATCTGTTTTCTATACTACTGTGTGAAGATAAAAAATCTGTTATTTTTTATATATATTATTTTTCACTGTTGCATTTGATTCTCTTTTAGGAATGGATACTCTGAACAGTGCCATTGAAAGTCTAATGGCTTCCTCTAGCAAAGATGACTGGTTGCCAGTTACCATGAACGTTGCTGATGCTACTGTCACAGTCATCAATGAAAGAGTAAGGCAGACTGGGCTGTTTAAAACACAGTTAAAATAATATGACTGTTGAAAACCAGGAACACAGAAATGCTAGTAGGGTTAATTTAAACTAAAATTCATTTGCTTATTTTGCATTTTGTTTCTTTCCAGAATCTACAGAGGCTCTTACTGCTCATATCAGCTTCAGTTTTCTTTATCATTCCAAGCATGTTCTCAGAAATAAATTATTATGAATATTCATTAGATACTTACATTCAGTGTTTACCTTTCTAGGAATTTTGAGCCTAAAATGTTGTAGGTTAAGCCCAAAGTAGTAGCAATCCTAAATTCCAAACTGCATTTGCCTTACTCTTGGTATGGAAACCAAGAGTAATATAAAAATCTGTTACAGAAGAAAATGTAGAGCATTTTTCATAGAGTTTAATACAGTGAGACTTACTAATGCAGTATTTTATATATTACGTCTTTTGATGAGGTACTAAACCAACATCTCTATAACATACCAGTGATAGGGGAGCATGTCATGGAGTCATTATAGCCATGTTGTTTTGTTTTTTCACAAAACAAGCAGCTTCTGAAATGTACAACATTTTAAAATTTTGTGTTAATGCTCAAAGCCTCAGTTTTCTGGTGACAGCCTAGAAGGGGAGATCCAGCCTGAGCATGCTTGGTTTATGCAGATAAGAAGGAATTACAATACTCTACCAGGATGGCCTCCCATTTAATCAAAATTGAAAGTTCCACAGAGAATCCAGTAGTAATGATCAATCCTTTGGTTCATGAGCAGAATGAAGAGGAAGTCATGGTGGAGTGTCGTGTGCGGTTCCTGTCCTTCATGGGAGTAGGCAAAGACATCCACACGTTTGCCTTCATTATGGACACAGGAAACCAGCACTTTGAGTGCCATGTTTTTTGGTGTGAACCAAATGCAGGCAATGTATCAGAAGCTGTTCAGGCTGCTTGTATGGTAAGTGATGTTCTTCACAGGCATCTAACAGCACTTTAGATTTTCACTGCCTCCACAAATTACCATTTTTTCAAATTTGCAATTATATTAATTTCAAGACAGAGAAAAGAAAGACAAAAATAGGAATTAATATTATGATATATTTAATCAATTAAAATCCAAACATTTTAATGTTTGAAGAGCCAGCTTGGTGAGAAGTGTCCCTTTAATTATTTTCTCTCCTGACCTCTGCAACATCTATGTAAATTAGAAATCTTTTCTTTCACTACCCAAGTTACCTAATGCCGGAAAAACATTTTGCTTAGAGTCGTGTTATGAAATCCAGTGGTAATATAGCAAAAATAATCCTTTTTCAAGAGTAACTGAACCCAGAAAACTTACTTTTCAATTGGGTGTTTATATGACTTAGTATCTGTTGTGTTTTAATGGACAGTTTCTGCCCAAGCATTGACAGACCAGTTTCCCATTAACTTCAGCTGAGCTCTTTGGCACAGCCAAAACAGAGTTTTGCCTGTATTTAATGAGAAAATACTGAAAGTGTGTTTAAAATGGTCTGTGAAGTGATTTGATCCAGTAATGATTGCAGGATGGCTTTGCTTTGTTGCAGTTACGGTATCAGAAGTGCTTAGTAGCCAGACCTCCTTCACAGAAAGTTCGGCCGCCCCCACCTCCTGCAGACTCAGTGACCAGAAGAGTTACAACTAACGTGAAAAGAGGAGTCTTGTCTCTCATTGACACTTTGAAACAGAAGCGTCCGGTCACTGAGATGCCATAGCTGCGTGAGAGAGAAGATTCTCCTCCCATTTGACTGGAGATGGCAGTAGCCACACTAAGGACATGAACGGACCATGTCTGACCTTCCATTTCAGTTGCTGATGCTTTCTCTTCAGAGAATTTACCCCTATCGAAACAATGTTAGACAAGCATGTTCTCTCGTTCTTGCCACCATCGTGTGATATGAAAAGAAGCATGAATAATTTTTTCGCTGTCAGTGAGTTACATCATGGGCAATGGAAGGTCTGTTTGACTGTAAATACATGAACATTACTTAAACTCACACAAAAAAGAGAATATGGCCACATCCCTCCTAGCGAACTCCTGCTAAAGTCCTTGGAGTGAATGATGCCCGAGTTAAAAGTTTCACCTTCTTGAGCTGGATTTATCACAAACCAATCTTAAATCCTACAGCACTTTGCTCTCTTTTCAACACTGGAATAGGTATCAAGTATTAGCTACAATTGAATTACTGTAGATTAAATACCAAGTTTTATTTTTTACAGAACTACACCTGTTTTAAATGGTTTGGCAGCATTGGTCTAGCAACTACTTTAACATCTCCCTGACATGTTTTTAAATCATAGTGTCATTATGTCATCTTCTGGTTACACATTATGGTTTTACAGAAGAATTGTGTCTAAAACCAAACAAATGATGAAAAATCCAGAAGTGTTTTCAGTAACTGAGTTGCAGGGTGATCCACTGAAGCTTTTCAGCATTTAACATACAAATTCAACCGCTGGCTGTTAAATTTATTCTCCTAAATCTATCATTAATTCATCAAAATACCATTTGTTTCATGGAGGGCTCAAACCAATCAGGAATAAGAAAGAAGCAGTTAGTGATTTTATTGTCTTACAACTGTTACGGACACTAAACTATTCCATACCTTTTCTATACAAGTGTTTGATGAAATGTTCAGTTCAGTGTCTGGTTGCGTAATTCCCCCTTCCCCTCAGTTTGTTGCTAAATACTCAGCATGCCAGAAGAACAATTACATTTCTTGTTATTTACAAAACTTCATGAAATTTATTTTACTTTTAATGCTCTTGTAACAAAATAAGAAGATAGTTGTTTTTTAACAGGGTAGTGTTTCAGGTACTACAATTGGATTTCAATGCTTTTGCTCCAAAGACTTCATCTAACTGATTTGCTTTACACACCCACAGACCCTCACAAATCAGCCCAGCATTTCCCTCACAATTCCACCTCAGGCTAATTTTGAAATGCAGTCATGCATCTTCAGTCTTTCCCTTTGTCATCTTCTGTCTAAACCTGCAGATTGGTACAGATTTTGGAAATGGAACATTAGGTATGTTTAACTAGTGTTAAAAAGGTTTTGCCTCCATTTATAGCTAGGTTCCAAGCTGTAGTTGTCTCCCAAGTATGCAAATCTTGTCATACTCCAATGATAAAGGAACACTGGCAAAGTTCTTGTTACAATAACTCTTTTTTATTTTAAAGCAAGAGACTGTTATAAAAAAACTATTTTCTTTTTTATTTCCTTGTTTGAAGAAATTAATGACCACACCTGGCAAAGTAACTTAGGAACACAACATGAAAAGAATAATGATTCAAGAAATTCCTGCATTGAAAAATGCAGGAAAATCATTACTAAACAGCGTGATGTATGAGCAAGCATCAGGTGAAGGCTGGCTATGCAGCTATTGTAATTAAATTTCACTTTCTACAATACCCTCTGAAGAGCTGATCCTCTATGGATCTCAGATCTCTTCATGACCACGATTCTGCACCTCAGGCACTGAAGCAACAGTTTCCCCTCTCAAGGCTCACGCTCTTGCTACCTCCTTTGCACCACCTCTATTGCCAGTACAGCTGGAGAAGCTGCTTATGCTGAGTACACAAGGAGAGCTGGAGGGGAGGGGTGCAAACCAACCCACCCCCTCTGGCAGTACCTGTGGTTTAACTGACCACAGAGCCAGATCACAAAGCATGAGGATGGCAGCTTGCATAAAGCTTCTGTAGTTTCCAGTACTGATCCCAGTCACCTCCGTTAGGAGCAGTGTAAAACTCACTTGCCATCAGAGAATCACAGAACTGTTTGGTTTGGAAGAGACCTCAAAGGTCATCTAGTTCCAAACCCCTACCAGGTGGGCTCTTTTTACCAGAAGTTGCCCATCCAACCTGATCTTGAACATTTCCAGGGATGACTGCTCTCAAACTGCGGTGGCTAACACTGCACCCTTAGGTAGGATTGTGAAGTTAAGAGATAAAAGTTTCCTTGTTCATCATTGTGCTAGTGATTCACATTTTATTTTATTTTAAATTAAATACTTTGACAGCATCTTTTTAAAGTTCCTGCTGACAACGTTGTGATTTGGGATTGGCAACTGTTGTACACCAGTGAATTAATTTTAAACAGTATAATTAAATTTTGTCATTGCATCTGCTGGTTCTCCCCAAGAGAGATCCAGACTCTCTTTAGCTAAACCAACACTTAGCGAACAGCGGTGTAGAAGTTCTACATCCATGCTGCCAAGGCTAGGAACATCTGGTTAGCTTTCATTAGCAATGTGTGCAACTGCAGGCAGGGCTGAGGAGAAGACAGGTATTTGAAAAGGTATACAACACTTGCCAGTGTGTGTTTTAAGAGGTTTATGTCTGTTAACAAAATGCTGTTGATTTTGCAAATATTTAATGTGTGCTTAATGATCTGACTATATGTGGCCTTTTTGCTTCAGTAGAGCTCCTTATTCTCCAAAAGATTTAATATACACCCAGGTGTTGGCAGAATCAGAGCCTAATATTGCAATACCTATTATCTTTTGTTTCACAATATATTCAGACACTCTTTTTACCATGGCCAAAAAAGTATGTATGGGATGTATGTGTGTTTGAGCAACTGCAACTGTTCTAGCTGATGTTATAGCAACCCTTCAGTTATCTATGCATTTTTTTATAATACCTAGTGATTCTGTAGGCAGGCAGCCATGTTCACTATGCCTTGTATGTCTGATGCCATATTCTAACTTAACCTGTTAAATACAGCTTAAAATATTTTTATTTTATTTATTCTATTTTTACTGAAATATCCTCCATTATTATGTTGATGTATTGTCTTTACTGGATGTGCTCTTGTAATATTCTCCACTCTGTATACTATAGGTTGCCTAAAAAAAGGCAGGCTTTGTAATTATTTGTAGTCACATTTTTATTGAAGTCTGTAGAAGGATCATGTGAAGCAAAGCTAATTTCTTAATTTTTTTCAATGCAAGTAGTAAGTTAGAGGTATCACATGTCAGTCAGTCATGTCATTAACATGCTCCCTTGCAGAAGCAAGGAGATTTATATTCACAGTCAATGACTAATAGATAAAAGCCTTTCTTTTGAAACCTGTAGTGCTGGCTGTAGGTTTTATTTAAGCCACTTACTACTTCATTTACAGGGGAGCAAGGAGGTGTGGGAGATGCAAGGCTGTGGAGACCACCTACAGGGTGGCTAACTGAGAATAACAATAGCACAGGAATGGCATAGAATTCATTCACAGTAAAACAATGTTGAGTGATACACTTCCTGCGCAGAGTCACCTGTACATAACAAATATAATGCCCTTTAGTGGCAGAGGAACAAAAATTGTGGAGTATCCAATAGCTTACACCAGTTCTGTCTCTCCTAGGAGCTACATTTCTTAATTTTATCAAGCATTTAATGGATGAGTTATCATGGAATCTGAAAGTGTTAGTACATCACCCATGGAAAAGAGAACATTCTCATTTCAAGAGCCAGTATGGGCTCAGCATTTCAGCTTTACCCCTGAATGCATTACTCCTTTCTTGGGCACATTAATTAACACATTGCCACAACGTGTGCTGTCCCATCAGCCAATGCAGGTTTGATTTAACAGCAGGAAGAAAGAAGGAACCACACCCCTGTTTATTAGCAGAGCCCAGTCTTACATAAAAGTACCTGACTGACAACAAAAAGGACAATTTTCCCTGCTGTTGACCACTTCTCCACATTTAAATGTAATCTGTTCTGAGAATAAATTTAGCTGCGTAAAGTGATTGTCTCAACTGTTACTGCTCCATGAAACTGTGAATTTATTTTATTCAAAATGGTGGTTGAGGGAAGGGAAAAACATACTGGTGGTTTAGAGGCAATAGCAGTACAATGAAGTTTTGTATCTATAAAGCTGAATCAAGATTTTCTAGTTGAAAATTACAAATAGACAACTGGGTTACAGAAAAATAGTTACATAAGATATAGATTGACTGTAAAAAGTCCTTGAGTGTGATAGGCATCTACCTACAAGCCATCTGAAGTCAGTCCCAGATGTTGCCACCATGTGATGTTCCATGCTTACAAAGTAAGCTGCTGACCTGCACTTGAAATATTCACTTTCTGATACTCTCGGTAAGACTTCAAGATTCTAACTGGTTTAACCTCCATACTGTGTCAAAAATGCAAATTCCTGAAAGCAAGATGAGGCCAAGTGTGGGACATCATGGCACATATTATGTAAGTAGCCCAGAAATTCTGTTCTTGGACACATGTATGTTGTTTTACAAGTAATTTTAACTTTAATAGGGAATTATACAGATCTTTATTTAAAAAAAAATCATTCTTTAACTGCAGAATCTCTTAAGCTTATTTTAAGCACTTAACAACCATATTGGGGGAAAAAAATTTCTCCATAGTGTCCATTCCTTCTATCCAACATGTAGAATCTCTCCTCCTACTAGATGGTTTTGAAATAAAATAAGAATTTCTTTTTTTCCAGTTCTACACATGGCATGTGTACAGGTCTAAATCTATCCTTACAAGTTTGTTCACAAATAAAAGTAGAGTTCACTGTGTTACTGGAACGGGAAAGGAGCATGGATTGCTCACAGGGATATGCAGAAGGTGAGGGATGTCTTTGTGTAGGACAGCTGGCTCAGATTAAAATGCTGAAAGAAATTTTCACTGATTCAGTGAAGCAAGGATATTTCTCAGATGAACAAGAGCCAGCTGTCTACACTGCTGGTGTATTATCATTCACATCCTTTCTTAAAAAGGTGCTGCTGATCCAGTGACACTGACTGGTGTGGGTGAAGACAAAATAGAGATGTTACAACATTTTCTCTGGATGGGTCTAAATCCAGACCCGTTTATCAAATTGGTTAAGTTCCACACTATACTGGTGATGCTCCTGCCAACACTCTTGCTAAGTATCTGAAATAGTTGCATAGAGGAAAGTTTCTGGACCACAGCTACCTTTGCCTTTCTGTATAGCTGTGCTGTCTCTATTTCACTTTTACAAGTTCTAAATACAAATCAGATTTATTGTTAAAATTATCTCTGTGCCTCCCTTTATCCTCTACTCAGATTACAAGACAATTGTGGATATTTTACAGTTATTTTATCTTTGCTAGCAAAAGGGAGCAGCTTAGAAGCCCATGGCTGTTTCCAAAGACAGGCAGCTACTCTTTGTCCAGTCATTATTCAGCTGACCATTTATAAAAATGTTACTTTGACAGTACTATCTCTTTTCAACTGAGAACTGTTTATGTTAAGAAATTGATAAAAAGCACTTATGAACCATGACACAGTCTGATATGACATTATGATGTCAATTCAGTGTTTTTAGCATGAGAATATTTAATCTATTTCTCACTGTTAGTATTTCAATGCACACTTAAGTAGAAACCAAGAGAGCACATACTAGAAAGCCTATGTATGGGCTTTAATGTACTTGGCCAATTACCTGTACAAAAGTTCACATCTAGTTTTAGAAATAAAAAATGAGCTAACAGGCTTACTGTGCAAGGCTTATTTTCCATGCAGTCTTAAGTGGAGACTCACAAAAATGGTATCTAGCATTTGTAAAGAAAAGCCACTTTAAAAAATTCAATCTCACTTTAAAAACATCAATTTGAAATGATTACTTGTACAGGTTTAGATCACGCTGGGGGGTTGGGCGATTTAACTTGCCACTTTAAAGTGTATAGCAAGAGGCAAGAGTTTTTTGACCTCACTTCCCCCAACAGTCTGTCAGTCTTAGGCAGCTGAGCTCCATTCACTTCAAAGTGTGATTACTGGATTAAAAGTTACTATCTAACACGGATATTTCTACATAAATAGCCCATAATATATCTTTCCCAAGGACAGATTATCCTTGCATAAAGATATACTGCAATATAAGAGTATTGATTAATATACAGGAATCTTTACCTTCTTTACAAAGGGAGGGCAGAGTCTGAAGGTTCATACGGCCAAGTTGGCATTACCATTTTTGACCAGGGTGGTGGAAATATCCAACCACTTGGAGCCTGTGCTCCAGTCTGGCCATGAAGGCAATGTTAAGTTGATGCCCTGGGTTTACATTACAACCTCTCCTCACATGGTGTTATCAGTGGAGGCAAAGCGATTGTTGGGAGCTCCAGTACCACCCTGTTCTGTTCTGCACATGCCTTTTGAGCAGGGGTCTGTCTCTCATACACCTTGCCCAGAGGTGACAGATGAGATGTGGGCTTTGGCACTTTCAGTGGGGCTGTGTGTGAATCAGGGTTCACAGACTCCTTCAGCTCAACATGGCTGTCTGTTCAGGGCACATTCTTTTGCTGTGTGTTGCCGACTGCTTTAGATGTGGATATGTTACTGGCTGCTTTTGTTTGGCACGCATTCTTTTGTTGTATGTTACTGACTACTTCTTTTCCTGTGCGCATTCTTCTGTGGTGTGTTACTGGCTGCTTTTGTTTGGTGCACATTCTTTTGTGATGTGTTACTAGCTGCTTTTCTTTGGTGCACAGTCTTCTGTGATGTGTTACCAGCCGATTTTTTTTGCTGCACAGTCTTCTGTGGTGTGTTACTAGCTGCTTTTTTTTGGTGCTCATGCTTTTCTTGTATCTTACTGGCTGCTTTAGACACAGGAACTTCAGCCTTAACATTAGCTCCAGTTTGGCGGGGAAGCTTTGCAGCTTTTGGCTTACTATCGCTAGCAGTAACCTTACGTCTACGTTGTTTTACTTTCTGCTTTTTCACCTCTTCTTTTGGTTTTTCTTCAACAATGCCATCTAGTAGTTTTTGTGCTGCAGCAGAAGCCAAAACACGTTTAGCAGACGCTTTTTTAGAAGTATCTTTCTGAAAATTTCACAGGAAACAACAATGAATCTAAGCCACAATACAGAGCTGCTCAGAACTTACTCCATGAGAAAAAGCAAAATCTAGCAGAAGGACTAAAGTCACATGTGATAAATGCTAACCCAACTATTTATTCACAAAATTAAGAACTTGACTTGTGTAAAGAGGTACTGGAGCATTCGCTCTTCAAAGGCATTCTTGTCTACTGACCCAAAGAGGGGAAACTCAATTCTGGTCTCTGTAATATGTATCTGACTTGTATTTAACCCCAGCTGGTCACCAAGCCCTACACAGCTGCTCGCTCACTCCCCCACCGGCAGGATCTGGGAAGGAACTGCAAGAGTAAAGCTAGGGAACTCCTGGGTTAAGGTAAAGACTGTGGTTACCTGGGAAGACAAGTGCCATAACTGCAAAGGTCCTCCCTTCCTTCTCCTTTCCCCCAGTTCATACAGTGAGCATGATGTCACATGCTCTGGAATATCCCTTTGGTCATTTGGGGTCACCTGTCCTGGCTGTGTCTCCTCCCAGCCTCCCACGCAGCCCCAGTCCCCTCACCAGGGCGGCCATAGCAGAAAAGCAGAAAAGGCCTTGGCAGTGTGTAAGCCCTGCTCAGCAATAACAAAACCACCTCCATGCTGTCAACCCTGTGTTCAGCACAAATCCAAAACACAGGTCCACACCAGTCACTGTGAGGAAAATTAACTCCACCCCAGCCCAAAGTGACATACTCCCAAACTGACCTGCTCTGTGTCTGTAAGAACACACATACCCATTACCTGTGTGTGTGTGTGTGTATTAGAAATAGTTACTAAAACACAGAAATATCAGTAACATTAAACAGTAATTTTCACAGTAATGGAAGTTCTTGCTCGTAATACGTAAGTAAGGAACTCTCAAACTAGGAACCAGGTCAACATCCAAGTATATAAAGAGAAATGATGGAGGAGAAACTATTTACAACTAGCTAAGAAGAAAGTTTCTGTAAACAAGGAATTTCAGTTTAAATTATAAGTACATGTTTTCTACTTTGTGGAAAATGTTCAATTCCTGAATCACCTAAAAATTGGCCAGTGGAGCAACTGCTTCTTTGTATTAGAATTTGACCCCAAAAAATTACTTGAATTAACTACCTGTGACACAAGTGTTTGTTTCTCTAGAGAGAGACAATATGGTAGAGAGATGCACACAGCATGATTAATTAAAACTCAGACCAAGTTAAAAATATTTAATATTGTAAAGAAAGAGCTCAATAGTAGGTAACTTGAAAGGCTTTTCATATGTAATTCTCTTACTTGTAATAAAATCTAACTTTTCCCCAAGAGGCAAGCTTCTTCCAAGCACTGTAATCACAGTATGACAGAAAATGGTACAAATAACCAAGTAAGATCTCCTGTCTTTAATTTGCAATGAAATTCTGATCAGTTCTTCCCCACAGCCCTTCCACTTCTGGTGGAAAAAATGTGTATTTTTCTTAGAGAAAAGAGGAAGATGTTGATGCTCAAAGATGCAAACTAGTCCTTTAAGGCCTTTCCTCAGGAATCATGCCAAGACTTTTCAATTTACTCAGTAAAAGCCAGATTTGCATATGCCTTAGTTTCAGAAGGAAACATATTCATACCTATTTTATTCAAATTATAAGAATGTCACCCATAGGGATTAAGATTTTGGCTGCTTGGATACTGGAAAATCTTGGTGACACATATAACAAATACATTTACTAGACACCATTTATCATGATCTAATCATCTATTTCATTCCAAAGTGTGATAACAGCAGTGTATTTCCTCTAGATGTTGCTGGCACTAACCTGGTTCAAGGGCCTGCTCTGATCACGAACAGCTCCAGAAGAACAGACACATCTTTTAAAGCTGTGCTCAGCATAAAACTCTAGAAGTGGCACATTTCAACTGCTCACCTGTCTTTTGGTCTTAAGACAACTAAAGAGCAGCCAGGAATTTTATTTCAAATGTGTCCACACCAGTCACTGTGAGGAAAAAATTGCAGTGCTCATCTTCTGTGAAGTGATTTTTAAATGGTTATTTTCGTAGCTTACCTCTCTCTCTAGAACAGCTAAGAAACAACCACTGGAAATTTCTGATGGCTCCATTTTGAAAAACATTTCAGTGGAAGACTCTGACTTGGAGCAAGTAGAAAAAACAGAAGGAATAAGCCTGTAAAAAAGAAATAGAAGAGGAGAAAATAATATTTAAGAATATAAAAAGAAATAATGAGACAGTAAAAGTAATTTTCAGATTATGTCTTTCAGTAACATAGCTTTATCATAATTTTTAAAAACTGCAATTCAAGAAAGGCATGAGAATTCATCTTTTTAGAATTAATTGGTTTTTTCCATTTCTTTTCAGTATTTCCTTTTTTTTTTACTAATTATTAAGGATATTAATCACCAGAAAATAAATATACAATCAGACAATTAAAAACTATGTTCTTTCTCAGGTGTGCAATTATTGATTTATCGAGTTGTCCCTGAAGTTGGGGAATGATCTGAAAACACTAAGCAGCTTGCAGAAATTGTAGAGGTGTTGACTTTGAGTTATATATGCTCATAATAAATATCTATCTAAGCTAAAAATCTAAGATTAGGAAAATCTGCTATTTGTTCTAATTGAGTGCTTTTTCTCCAATTTTACAGTTTTGCAGTGCATCAGTGGGGAGGGAAGAACTAGCCTCTTCTTGTATTCTCCTTGTATTCCAGAAATGCCTGGTTCTTATAAAGCAGCCTCAAGGACCTGGCTCCTAAGGCTGGCAAACAAGGACTAAGCTGTCTCAGTACAGAAAAACCTTATCAAAATGTCCTTTTGTAATTGCAACCCTCTCCTCTTCACTGAGGACTGTAAGATAGAGTCCTACTCCTTAATGCTCCACTAACCCTCTTGTGACAGAGCTTTATGCAAAGATGGTTACAGAGAAATGTATTCAATATTTGAAAGCAATATCCTGATTTGGCTGGCTAGTTCACTTTTAATGGGAAGTCTGCAAGACTGTTTCCAAGTTCTCACCATGATCTGGATTTTTTTTCTATGTTCCTTGGAACTTGATAAAACAGGCTACAAGGCTCACATCCTCCTCACATTACTAAATAAAACTCTTATGTCTTACGACTCAGATTTTTGATTTTAGATCAGCTTATTCAATGGAAAAAAACCCCAGTGGTAATCTTTTATTGATGTATACAAGTTACTGTTCAGCAGGAATCCTTTCAATGACCCTGAAAAATGATGCAGAAATTAATTTAAATTTGATAGGCCAAAGTGAAATGCACGAGCGCTTTAGACTCCTGTCTATACACACCTGTTTGCCATGTGTACCCTTACTTTAGGTAAAGCTGTTGCTGTAAACTCTCATATCCTGAAGGTAAGTTCAGCTTAACCAGTGCAAACATTTGAAATCACCCTTAAAACTGCACAGCCCTGAGACCAGCTTCGTGACCCCAAACTCCAACAGAGCCTTATTTTGTTTGGCACCACTTCAGTACTGCAGAGTAATTCCAAAAGATAAAATACACATAAGCAAAATTGTTGTAGGAGTTTCCTGAAAGCCCTCAATTTTCTTGGAAAAGGGAATTAATATTCAGTAGATCTTTGATGAATCATACAAGATGTTTTATTATGACTTGTCTCTCAAAGATACTACTCTGAACATGAGGGCTAGTAAATCTGCAACAGCCTTTCATTCTATACTGCACTGTTTTAGTGAAATAAGTTCTCCAATTAATTCTAAGAAAAGTGTAAAAGGAATTTTTCTAAGTAGTACATGCATCTTAAATAGCTTGAGCTTTCATCTAAAGGATAATCACTGTATATTTTATTTATGCCATTCTATTACTTCTCTGTTCGTGCTGGTTACCAGCTGCTTTATTGTAGCAAGGACTACAATGAAACAACCAAGATACTGCATGACAGTGAAGGAGGAACTGAATCTGAAATTGTCATTTATGAAGCTCAATCAATCTTCAGTCAGAAATCTGCTCAGGTCTGAAAAAATCCTAATGCAATTTTATGGTTCTTTTCTTACCATCCAAGATTGCTTTTCTAAAAGTGTAAGTACGATTTGGTGGTTTTACAACATTCATGATGCTTCTGCAAAACAGTGAACAGATTTTGGGTTGGCTTTGTGGGGAGGGGAGTTATTTTACACAAGGGGGATTTTTTAAAAAATAATTAAAGTGTCAGGAACTTTTTTTTAATAAAAATTCTTTCATATATTATGAATTTACATATTATTTATGTTCAATAATTTAAAGAGCATTACATCCCAAGGTCCTCAAGTTCTCCCCATAGAGTTGCACAGAGGTCAAGACAGACTCCAGAAAATTTCAAAATCCAAAGGAAAACACAAGCAAGAGGCCATAAATGCTTTTGGTTTAGCACACCATCATTGGCAAGACATACCCTGATTTCATCCCACTTACTGTAAAAAGAAATCAGGCAGGCAGCTATTTTCTATCAGTGAATTTCAAGAAAGATGAACTTTGTTGTACTGTGTCTTATGAATAACATACAACTTCTAAACCTTCTTTGGACTGGTCATAGTAAATATTTACCATTTTAACCATGCAAAATTTAGTTACACTGAATATCTTGAGCCACAGTACCTTTCCCTTTGATAGCCAGACTTTTAACGTCATCTAAGGTAATATAAAATCTAAAAATATAGTATTACTATTCTGTGCTTTTTACAACATAAACTGTTTTAAACCTGCATCCTGTAATCCACTATTGCATCTATGTGCAAGTGAGTGCCAACTGTTTGTGTTTATGTGCCTGAAAGGAAAATCCAAAAAACACCCATCAGTCTTTTAACAATTCAACTGGCTGACAGGGGTGACAGCTAACTGGTATGAAGTATAACATACTAAGTATACAGCATACACACTTCTTTCATGTGTATTTGTATTTGCCATGATTGCACAGGAAGATCTCTTACTGTAACCTATCCTTCCCAGAAGTCATTCATCTGAATGCAGCAATGAGTAATCTTACAGCAAAGGGTTCTTATTCTTATATATTATTCTTACGAGTCAAGATTTAATTTCTTTTTCCTTTGAAATTGATTGTTCTACATCAGAAGCGGAGAGCATGGTAGCAAGTTAGTTTCATTCTCTGAATATTAATACAATAATAGCAATAGCTCTATCTGAAGAATGTTATTTCCAACCAGTGATGCTTTCCTCCCATCTTCATTTCAGATGAACAAAAATACTAGATGAAAAAGTCAAAAGAATACTGCTAAGTACTCTCATAAACAGAAATAAATGGCATAACAGGCAGCAAAAGCTATTTTAATTTCATGCAAGATACGTATCAGTCTAGGATAAGAATTATGCTATAATTTAAACTCATACTTTAATTTTTCCACAGATACAACTACTCAATCTGTACCTATATCGTCGTACTTTTTCTCCCTCCACTCCAGATTCCAGTGCTTTTTCCACTACAAGTTCATTTTCTTCTGGGTAAACTGAACAAGTGCAGTAAACAATAGCTTGTACTTTCTTAACTACAAAACAAAACACAACTTTTTTACTCTTCAGATTCTTCATACAGACAGTAGTTTGCTAAGGATTAAAACTGTCATAAAAATTATGTCACTTTTACCTCCTGATTTCTAGTGTTTTTAAATAATTATAATATTTTCAAATATTTGCAGATTTCAGCACAAAGTCAAAGCTGTTTCCAGTCTTTTCACACAGTTACCAAAGGAGAGAGGAAGAAAGTGGCAGAATGCAGATGGAGGGAGACTACATTTGGAGAATTTCCAAAGCAGAGTATCACTAAGCTATAAGCCAGTTCTCTACAGAATACTGAAGAGTATTTTATTAATGTGTAATGGACACCATGACACAGAAACACCTTCAGACTGCAGGAAATCCTTATTCAGGGGGTTTAGTTACATGCTTATTGTTAATTAATAGAGTAATTGCTGTATTTTTAACTATATTAAAACTGGTGATAATACAACGGAATTGATAGTGCAAAGTCTTGCCAGAAATAGGGAAAGTAGCACACTTACATTTCATTGCATGAATCAATTCATTAAGCTGCCTCTCAGCAAGAATACTGAGTTTATCCTCAGACACAAATCCCTGGAAAAGGTCTCGTAGCAATCCTGCATCTAAAAGCAAAGTAGTAAATTTAGTCTTGCAATTTGTATTAGTGTCTGAAAATTCAGTTGTTTGCAGAAGCAGACCTGGTTGTTACTGGTGCAGGTTTTACAAATTAGAATACCAAGGAGTGCCTGATTTATTTGCCTTTCCTTTTTACCTGTAATTATTCGTGCCTCTTACTTGCTTCTAGTTAATGAAAATTGTACAGTGAAAGGATTTATACAAACAGTCAATAAAGGAATGTAATCGAATAGAAAATTATATACATGTTGGTATCTTGAAATAAATTTTCTGCCTAATATAGAGTGCCTACACTCTGCTCCCCAGAATCACTCTCAAACTTTCATACTATCAACTTGAAGCAGTCACAGAATTATGCAAGTTAATTTATATGTTTTATAGT
>WAAE01012075.1:17580-28024 GCA_013400495.1 Nicator chloris | reverse complement strand
CCCGGCAGCCCCCGGCCGAGCCGCCCGGAGCAGCCCCGAGCCGAGCCGGTCCCGCCGCCAGGTACGGGGGGTCCTGGCCCGGGGGGGGGACACGGAGGGGACAAAGGGGTGCGCGGGGTGGGGGACACGGCGGGGGGCGCGGCTGGAGGGGCTGAGTGTGTTTGTGAGTGTGTGAGTGTGTGCACGAGTAGGGCATGTGCTCGCGGGAGAGGTTTTGGGATCCCGGGGAAGGTTTTGGGATCCCGGGGAAGGCTGTGGGATCCCAGAGAAAGTTTTGGGATCCTGGGGAAGGTTTTGGGATCCCAGGGAAGGCTGTGGGATCCCAGGAAAGATTTTGGGATCCCAGGGAAGGCTGTGGGATCCTAAGGAAGGTTTTGGGATCCCAGGGAAGGTTTTGGGATCTCAGGGAAGGCTGTGGGATCCCGGAGAAAGTTTTGGGATCCTGGGGAAGGTTTTGAGATCCCAGGGAAGGTTTTGGGATCTCAGGGAAGGCTGTGGGGTCCTAAGGAAGGTGTTGGAACCCCAGGGAAGGTTTTGGGACCCCAGCAAAGATTTTGGGATCCCAGGGAAAGCTGTGGGATCTGGGGTGGGGGGTGTGCATGAGTGGGGGGTGTGTGCAGGGCTGCCGGGGATGAATAAATAAATAAATGTGTGCGTGTGCAGGGCCGGGGGGTTCTGCACGGCTGGGGGTGCGGAATTTAGGGGGGATTGGCTCCGAGGTTGGGGGGTGGGGGGATGCAGGGCTGGACACGGCGANAGTGTTTGTGCAGGGCTGTGAACATCTGGGGGGGTGTGTGTGTTTGCGAATATCTGGGGGTGTGATTGTGCGGGGCTGTGAACATCTGGGTGTGTGTTCGTGTGAGATTGTGAACATCTGGGGGTGTGATTGTGAACATCTGGGGGTGTGATTGTGCAGGGCTGTGAACATCTGAGTGTGTGTGTGAAAATCTCTGTGTGTGTTTGTGCAGGGCTGTGAACATCTGGGTGTGTGTGATTGTGAAAATCTGGGGGAGTGTGCAGGGCTGTGAACATCTGGGGGGTGTGTGTGATTGTGAACATCTGGGGGTGTGTGATTGTGAATATCTGTGTGTGTGTTTGTGCAGGGCTGTGAACATCTGGGTGTGTGTGATTGTGAAAATCTCTGGGTGTGTTTGTGCCTCCGGCAGTGTTTGGGTGTGATTGTGCAGGGCTGTGAACATCTGAGCGTGTGATTGTGTGTGATTGAGAACATCTGAACGTGTGTTGGTGCCCCTGGCACTGTTTGTGTGTGTTTGGGTGTGTTTATGCAGGGTTGTGAACATCTGAGCGTGTGATTGTGTGTGATTGAGAACATCTGAGTGTGTGTTTGTGTGTGATTGAGAAGCTCTGAGCGTGTGTTTGTGCAGGGTTATGAACATCTGGATGTGTGTTTGTGCCCCTGGCAGTGTTTGGGTGTGATTGTGCAGGGCTGTGAACATCTGAGCGTGTGATTGTGAACATCTGAGTGGTGTTGGTGCAGGGTTGTGAACATCTGGGTGTGTGTTTGTGCCCCTGGCAGTGTTTGTGCGGGGTTGTGAACATCTGGGTGTGTGTGTGTGCCCCTGGCAGTGTTTGGGTGTGTTTGTGAAGCTCTGAGTGTGTGTTTGTGCAGGGTTATGAACATCTGGATGTGTGTTTGTGCCCCTGGCAGTTTTTGTGCAGGGTTATGAACATCTGAGTGTGTATCTGTGTGACTGTGAACATCTGAGTGTGTGTTTGTGCCCCTGGCAGTGTTGGTGCAGGGTTATGAACATCTGGATGTGTGTTTGTGCCCCTGGCAGTGTTTGGGTGTGTTGGTGCAGGGTTATGAACACCTCAGCGTGTATCTGTGTCACTGTGAACCTCCGAGCGTGCGCTGCTGCCCTGGCAGCGTTTCCCGTGTCAGTGTTTGTGTGTGAGCTCAGCAGCTGCCGGGAGCCCGCCGGGATTTCGCATCCCGAACTCTCCAGCCGTTCCTGTGCCGGGGCCAAGCGCAGGGAGCAGCCGGGGGGGTGTGAGTGAAACCCCCCCGAGGGGTGGGCTGAGGGGCTGGGGGCTGCCCTGACTTACAGCGATCAGGCCGTGCAGAAGTGCACGGAAAAGTCTGGGGAACCCTCACCTGTTCCCCGGGGCACAGCTGAGCCGTCCGGAGCCCCTCTGGGCCGGCGGCCCCCGCTGCTGCCCCCGCCAAGCTTCAGGTGCAGAAACCGCGCTAAAAACCCCTCTGAGAGATCAAAATCCGCCAGAGCCGGAGGTGGAGGGACACACCGCGCCGTGTCTGTCAGGCCAGACACCAAAGGGGCCAAACCCACGCCGGGATCAGCTCCCAAAGTCCCCAAAACTCCGGGCTGAGCGGAGCGGAGCGGAGCGGCGGGAGCTCCGGGCACGGCGACGCTCGGGACCCGGCGCAGCTGGAGCGGCCCCGTGTTGGCTTTGGCCCCGAGCACGGCCGGCCGGGGTTTGGAGAATACATCCCCTTGTTCTCTTCCCCCTGCTCTTCCAGCTGGATGCCGCCGGCTCCGCTTCCCGCCTGAGCTCTGCTCCAAACTCAGCCCCAAAGAGCCCCGGCAGCCGTGTCCCGGGGCCCAGGCAGCTGCAGGGGGCTGCTTTCCCTGGATTTCCTTCCTTTTCCGGCTGGGAAATGGTGAGCCGGGAATGCAAAGAGCTTTTTGCAGGGGGCTTGTCCCCAGCCCGGCTCAGAGGAGTGCTGAGCACAGCTCCTGTACCAGGAGCTGGGGGGGGATTTTAAAAAGTAGCTTAAAAATCTGTGAAATGCTTCGGGGGAAATGGGTTTGGAGCTTTTCCGCCTGCCCTGTGGCTGCGGGGGAGCTGAGGGTGGGTAGGGAGGGGTTCAGCTCCCAGATGGGCTGAGCAGGAGCGCTGGGACCTGCCTGAGGCGCTTGGGGACATCCAGCAGTGCCCAGTTCCGTGTTCCCATCTTAGAGGGGCATCCTTGAATGCCCAGCTCAGTGTTCCCATGTTCGAGAGGCATCCATGAGTGCCCAATTTGATGTTCCCAAGTTTAAGGGGCATCAGTGAGTGCCCAATTTGGTGTGTCCCTGTTGGGGACCTGTTGTCCCTGTTCCCATGTTTGAGGGGCATCACTGAGTGCCCAGTTTGGTGTTCCCATATTTGAGAGTGCCCAGTTTGATGTTCCCAAGTTTAAGGGGCACCTGTGAGTGCCCAATTCGGTGTTCACATGTTTGAAGGGCATCCATCGGTGCCCAGTTCGGTGTTCCCATCTTAGAGGGAGGTCTGTGAGTGCCCATTTTGGTGTGTCCCTGTTGGGGACCTGCTGTCCCTGTTCCTATGTTAGAGAGGCATCAATGAGTGCCCAGTTTGATGTTCTCAAGTTTAAGGGGCACCTGTGAGTTCTCAGTTTGGTTTTCCCATCTTGGAGGGGCATCCCTGAGTGCCCAGCTCCGTGTTCCCTGTTTGAGGGACACCCATCAGTGCCCAGCTCCGTGTTCCCTGTTTGAGGGACACCCATCAGTGCCCAGCTCAGTGTTCCCTGTTTGAGGGACACCCATCAGTGCCCAGCTCCGTGTTCCCTGTTTGAGGGACACCCATCAGTGCCCAGTTCCGTGTTCCCTGTTTGAGGGACACCCATCAGTGCCCAGTTCCATGTTCCCTGTTTGAGGGACACCCATCAGTGCCCAGTTCAGTGTTCCCTGTTTGAGGGACACCCATCAGTGCCCAGTTCCATGTTCCCTGTTTGAGGGACACCCATCAGTGCCCAGTTCCGTGTTCCCTGTTTGAGGGACACCCATCAGTGCCCAGTTCCATGTTCCCTGTTTGAGGGACACCCATCAGTGCCCAGTTCAGTGTTCCCTGTTTGAGGGACACCCATCAGTGCCCAGTTCCATGTTCCCTGTTTGAGGGACACCCATCAGTGCCCAGTTCCGTGTTCCCTGTTTGAGGGACACCCATCAGTGCCCAGTTCCATGTTCCCTGTTTGAGGGACACCCATCAGTGCCCAGTTCAGTGTTCCCTGTTTGAGGGACACCCATCAGTGCCCAGTTCCGTGTTCCCTGTTTGAGGGACACCCATCAGTGCCCAGTTCCGTGTTCCCTGTTTGAGGGACACCCATCAGTGCCCAGTTCAGTGTTCCCTGTTTGAGGGACACCCATCAGTGCCCAGCTCCATGTTCCCTGTTCGAGGGACACCCATCAGTGCCCAGTTCAGTGTTCCCTGTTTGAGGGACACCCATCAGTGCCCAGTTCCATGTTCCCTGTTTGAGGGACACCCATCAGTGCCCAGTTCCATGTTCCCTGTTTGAGGGACACCCATCAGTGCCCAGTTCAGTGTTCCCTGTTTGAGGGACACCCATCAGTGCCCAGTTCCATGTTCCCTGTTTGAGGGACACCCATCAGTGCCCAGTTCAGTGTTCCCTGTTTGAGGGGCACCCATCAGTGCCCAGCTCCGTGTTCCCACATTGAAGGGGTCTCACCTCCATCCCAAACCATCCCAAACCCCTCTTCCTCTTCCTCAGCTCCTCCAGAGGGGCTCCCACACTGTGAACCCGAGCAGAGCTGCACCCAATCCGCCTCCTTCACACCCCTCCTTTGCAGCGTGGGGAGGGCGAGGGGCTCTCCCTAATTCCCACCTGCCCAGGCTCCGGGGCCTCAATTCCATCCCTGCCCCTCCTCGGGGAGCAGCTCGGTGCCGTCCCATCCCAAACCCTCGCTCCCACCTCTCCTCCCGCCCTGCCCGTGTGATTTTGGGGAGGGACGAGCGGCCGGGCCCCTCCGTGTGTGTCCCTGTGACATTTGGGTGCAGAGCCCTGGTGGCTTGGGCCGGGGCCAGCGGCTCTGTCACGCAGCGCCGAGCCTGGGAATTCTCTCCCCGTTCCCTTCCCCGAGTTTTCCGCGCCGGGTTGGCTCCTTTGGATACACCCAGGCCGGGGAATAAGCAGGGAGGCTGAGGTGGCAGGCGGGTTTGGCGTGTGCTGGGCAGGCCAGGTGGGCTTTGCTGCTCTTTCCCACCTGGACTCGGAGCTTTTTTCCCCGAGTTTCGTTCCCTGGCATCTCCGGAGATGGGCCGGGTGCCACCACGGCTGGTCCCACCCAGCAGGGACGGGGACATGGCAAACCAAGGCCCCGAAATAGCCACGGGTCGTTTGCAGAGAGAAGAGACCTCTGTCTGCTCCGGGAATTATTTTTTTTTCAGAGGAATTAGCAGAAAAACAGGAGGAAAAAACAAGAGGTTTTTGCTTGGTGAGATGATCCTTCCTTCGCTGAGGGGGAACAGGGACAGCAGGAAGCAGGAGAGGCTCTTTCCTCCTCCTCCATGTGGAGATGGAGACAAATCCATCTCCAGAAGCAAAACCCCCTTGGGTTTGGCTCTGCTCATTCCCACCTCCCTTTCCCCTTCCTAGAGGGACATTTGCCACCCTCGTGCCCCTGTCCACGTCCCCAGTCTGTGCCTGTGCCCCTCTCCATGTCCCCAATTCCTCAATCCGTCCCCAGTCCGTGCCTGTGCCCCTCTCCATGTCCCCAATTCCTCAATCCGTCCCCAGTCCGTGCCTGTGCCCCTCTCCACGTCCCCAGTTCCTCAATCCGTGCCTGTGTCCCAGCTCGGAGCTTGGGATGCACATTTTTCCTTAATTCTTTCTGCCTGTTCCCAAGGATTTTGCCCCGAGGTGTAAGAGGAGGAGGAAAAAAGCTGTTGCGTGCTCAGCCCCAAACACGAAACATTCAGAGCCAAAAAAACCCCTGGGGGCCTGCACGAGGTGCCCCAAGCAGGGAATTCTCCCTCAGGAACCCTTTACTGGGATTGTCCTGCTCTGGGACAAAGAAAAACCCCATCCAAAATCACAATAAACAGGTTTTTTCTTGCCTCAGCACTGATTTAAAGGATTGCAGAGTTGCATGCAGCCATGCTCCAAGTGCAAAGAGCCCCTCCCGAAAAAAAGCCCTGAAAGGAACAAAACTGTGATTTTTTTTACCCCACAGAAAGACTTCTTTCCCAGCATTTCTGTTTTCCTCTCCAAGTTTTTCTTGTCAGCTCCCGAAAACGCTGCGCTCGTGTTTGTTCTTTGAACAGCACCAAAACTCACAAAGAAAGAGAAAAGAAACCCAAGCAGAAAAAAAAAAGGAAAAAAAAAGCAGATTTCTGGCTTTTTTCAAAGTTTCTGGGTTTGAGCAAAACAAAGCCAGGCCTTGGGGCTGTGTCGCCCCTGCTCCCGCTCCAGCTCCTGATTGAATTTCCTTGGAAAGCGCCTGCCTGGGAGCTGCAGAAACCCAAGCCCTCCTCGGGGTATTTGCTGCACTTCTGGTGATTCCTCCCAGAATTTTCCGTGCCTGGAGTTCCCCCTCCCGTGGCACGGGCACCAAAATCCCTTCCCGCGTCCCAGTTTGTGGGATCTGCTTTGGGATGTGTGAGTGGGAAAAGCCCAGGCCCACAGGGAGTGTGAGCAGCAGCACTGAGAGTTTCGGGCTCCATCTCCACGGGAGATTTCTTTGGGAAAATCCCATTTCCGTGCCTCAGTTTCCCCACCAACAAAGGGATTTTTTGGTTTTTTTAAGGAAAATCCCCGGAGCTCAGGGAAGGTGTGAGGGGCCCTGGTTTCAATCTGTGCTGGGATGAAAGGGGCTGGAGAAATGCAAATTATTATCCTGGTTAATGAGGGTGCCCAGCAGCTCCCCTTGATCCGCTCCTCAATTAACTTTTTTTTTTTTTTTTAAGGACTTAGGTCGGGAAGACACAACTTTTCCCTGGCAGGACCTGTGCTGGTTTAACCCCCAAGGTTACCCAATTACCGACCTGGCCTGGGCCTTAATTACTCCCTCCATAATTTCTCCCTGTCTGTAATTCCCAGAATCTCCTTGGATCTGATAGCCTCGCCTCCCTTGCTTTCCAAGCTTCAAGGGATAATTGCTTTTCCCTAAGGACCCCCAGCATTTCCTCCTGTGTCCTCTCCTGAATTTCCAGATTTTCCAGCTTTTTGGGGAGTTATCCTGCCCCAGGTGCTCCTCAAACTCAAATTCAGTCCCAGTCTGGGTCTTGCCCCTGTTGTTTTCCCGTTGTTTCCCCCATTCCCTGTCCCCACAGCGTGTTGGGGATGTTTTAGGTTGGTTTTGGGATGAGGCAGATCCCAGCCCTGGCACTGGGAGATGAGGAAAGGAACCTGGGCCTTCCCAGCTTTGTGTCCTGGGAAGTTTTGTCACCCCTGTTTTCCAGTTTAGGCTTAAAAATCCCTTCTTCCCTTGCAGAATGGGGCCTCAATACCCACAAAATGTGAATATATTTGCATCAAATCGATTCTTGCTGCTTAAGGAATAATTCCTCCCAAATTGCTGCAATGTCTGAGGTGCTTCTTGCAGGGAATTTACGTTTTATCTTCCCTGAAGCCCCTTGTAGGAGCAATTCTTCCCCAAATTGGGTTTGGCAGGAGCTGGTTGGAGCCACGAGGACCTTGGAGGGATGGGATTTGTAGGGACACCGACCTGGAGTCGGGGTTTTGTCACCCAGGTCAAACTCCCAGCAGGGATGGACTGGATGGACGCTGGTCCTGGCCTGTCTGGCCCCAAAATTCCTCCCTCCCTTCCCACCCAAATTCTATAAATAACAAATAACAACAACTCCCAGCCTGCTGAGCTATTTGGGGTTTTTGTGGGTTTTTTTTTTTGCTTTGTTTTGCATTTAGGAAGTCGCTTCTCATAGAAACAAATTAATTTTTTTTGGAGGGGGGACTGGATTCCTCATTGTCCCAGAAGCTTTGCCCAGGTGTGCAGGGAGGCCAAAGGTTTTCCAGGTGGGAAGAAAAGCTGTGCTGGATCTGTCCTGGCTGTGCTTTGGCATCTCCCCTTCCCTTCCCACCCTCCTTTTCCTTTCCCTGCCTATCCCAGGATCCGAGGCAGCCTTGGTGCATGAAGTTCAGACTGACTGTAAATAAGGTGTTGGGATTTTTCCCGGCCCAGCAAACTTTCAAACCAAGATTTGGTTCCCTCTGCTCCTGCCTGGATCGTGGGATGGGAAGGATTTGCTTTGGTGCCATCTCTTCTGCACTGGAAACTTGAAATACCCCTGGAATATCCTTGAAATACCCCTGAAATACCCCTGGAATATCCTTGAAATACCCCTGGAGTATCCTTGAAATATCCTTGAAATACCCCTGGAGTATCCTTGAAATACCCCTGGAATATCCTTGAAATATCCCTGGAATATCCTTGAAATACCCCTGGAGTATCCTTGAAATATCCTTGAAATACCCCTGGAGTATCCTTGAAATATCCCTGGAATATCCTTGAAATACCCCTGGAATATCCTTGAAATATCCTTGAAATACCCCTGGAGTATCCTTGAAATATCCTTGAAATACCCCTGGAGTATCCTTGAAACACCCCTGGAATATCCTTGAAATATCCTTGAAATACCCCTGGAATATCCTTGAAGTACCCCTGGAATATCCCTGAAATATGACTGGAATGTCCCTGGGATAGCCCTGGAATGGTCAGGCGGGCACCTGGTGGGGCCAGGAAAGCCAGGAGAGATCTCAGGCTCGTTTTATCTGCATGAAGAAGAGAGTAGAGAGCTCCCAACAGCAGCAGAGCCGAGCTGCTGGCTGGTTGTCCACGGCCAGGCCTCCAGCCAGCACCTCCTGCTCCCTGCCCAGCCGTTCCCGAGGGATTAAAGGCAGGCAGAAGGGGCTCCCCTCAGTGTCCCCACGTTGCACCCCTTGCCATCGGTTCTGGATGCTCCCCAGGAGCTCAGATGTGGACCCAGCTGTGCTCAGACCCCTTTTGGCCACCACCAAACATCTGCCTGCCGCAGGGATGGGATTTGCTCCCGCATTCCCCAACCCAGCCTGTCCTTAGCTCCTTGCTGGGGGTGTTTTCCTTCCCTTTCTGTCCCTCCCTGGGACTGGGATGGGGACGTGCCACCCTGGGGATGTGCCCATCCCTCTCCTGCCACCAGAATCCTGCCCTGGGAGCCAAAGGCTGTGGGGAGGAGGAGGGGCAGAGAAAGGAGACGCCAGGAGCCGGGTGGATCATCAGGCACAGCCCAGGAACGCTGAGCAGGAGCCACGGGACCCCTGGGTGGGTTTGAGCCCAAACCACGGCTCCAGCTTTGCGTCTTCCCGCTTCCCCCGGGGCTCTGGGCACCACAGCCGGCTGGGAGAAGGGAATGCAGAGGTTTTTGGGAGCTGTGGCTGTGCTGGCTGTGGGGTGGCTGGTGTTTGTGCTGCTGGAGAAGCTCTGCCTCACCCCAGCTCCCCCCAGGATGCTGCTCCTGCCTTTTTGTTTGTGCAGCTCTTTGGGAATGCTGAGCTCAGCTCAGCAGGAATCCCCTGTGCTTCCCACCCGGAGCACAAAGCACTTTTTCCCCCGACTAAAGCCACGGGGGTGGCCCCAGAAGCTGCTGCATTCCCCAGGGCCTCCCTGCATTCCCAGAGGGATGTTGGGACTTGGGACTTGGCAGGAATTTTGTGGGATCCTCGCTTACAGCCGTGAAACCTTCCGGCTTCTGTGCATCTTTCCTCTCTCCTCTCCTATTTTCCCACCCCCCTGATGGACTTTGGAGCTCACTGATGTCTCGGGGCTTCCATGACCGATGGATTTGGACTTTGGCATCGGGGAGAATAATCAGAAAACCGGCTCCATGTGCGTGTCCTGGCCTTGGCAAAAGAAGCTCCACATCCATCACTTTCCTCATCTCTGGGACCTCAGGGCAGGGCTGGCATTTCTTGAAGCTGAAATTATTACTTTTGAATGCCTCGTTACCTCTGTTCCCAAAAACCAGAGAGCTGAGCCACCCTCCCTGTGCCACGGCACCTCCACATCCCCCTTGTGCTGCCCCTCGGGGAGCCCTTGGACTCATCCCAGGCTCTGAGGAGGATCTGCCCTGGCCAGGAGGGGTCTGGGGGTGCAGGAGTTTTGGGGAAAAGTGAGAGATGTCCCATCCCAAGGGCTGGCTCGCCTTAGGGCTTTGCCCGGGCTCGTGGTTGGTTTTAAACCTGACGGGTTCAGGTCAAGCCTGGTCCTGTTCTGGGGGCAGCAGGGGAGGGAACAGCCGGTCCCTGCTCTGCTGGCAGCAGGGAGAAGGGATCCAGGGCGGCCTCAGCTTGGCAGGGCACCCCTGGAGCTGGGATTGGGGGAATTTATAGGAGGAGAGGGAGCTGGGGGCTGTGGGATCAGCCTGTGCCACTGATGGAAGTGTCTGTTCACCTCTCCCTGTGCCAGCAGAGCTGCTGCCTCTTCTGGGGGGCATTTTGGGAGCTGCTGCTTGAGCATTTCCCTGGACATTTCTTCTGCATTTCCCAGAGCATTCCCTCTGCACTTCCCAGGGCATTCCCTCTGCATTTCCCTGAGCATTCCTGCTGCACTCCCCTGGACATTTCCTCTGCATTTCCCAGGGCATTCCCTCTGCATTTCCCTGAGCATTCCCTCTGCATTTCCCAGAGCATTCCCTCTGCATTTCCCCGGCCATTCCCTCTGCATTTCCC
>WAAE01012075.1:4726-17016 GCA_013400495.1 Nicator chloris | reverse complement strand
CCATTCCCTCTGCATTTCCCTGTGGATCCCAAGGGGCAGGGGGCTGTGGGGCAGGAGCCTGCGGGGTCTGTTTTGAGCCCACTCCTGTCCAGCCTCTCCCAGACCCTCCCTGGGGCCATGGTGACCCCGAGGGCAGACAGATCCCTTCCCACCCCATTCCCAGGGGAGCTGGGGCTCAGCACCCTCCCCACATTCCCAGAGGCCGCGCGAGGCAGGGAAGGATCAGCTCAACCCCAAACTTCATTCCTGTCTATTTTTGTCCCTCTCCTGGCCAGCTTGTTCCCGGGGGAGTTAATTTAATTGCCACCTTCCTCCCTGCGTGGCTGTGGTTGTGTGTGAGCCCTTGTGCAGGGTAATTACAAGTGTCAAGTGGACACGGCAAGGACGAGCCCGGGCTCCATCCCAGCGGGAGCAGCACCCTGGGTATCCCTGTGGATCCACCCAGCCAGGGCTGCTGTTGTCCCACAGACTGTCCTTGTCCCCCGGAACGGGCACAGAGGGGGCAAGGGATGCTCTGGAGGCAGCACAGAGGGGCAGGGGTCTGCTGGAGCTCTCCCTGTGCCAGCCCTTCTCCTGCTGCTGCTGCTGCACCTGATTTTCCAGCTCTTTTCCCAATCACTGACCTGCAGGGAAGGGGATCTGGTGGTGATGTGGCTGTTCTGGGCAGCCCTGGGAGGGTTTTTAAAGCCCTGAACACACCCTGGGCATCTCACAGCAGGAACCAAAGCTTGGGAATCTCAGAGCAGGAACCAGAGCTCTGGGATCTCACAGCAGGAACCAGAGCTCTGGAATCTCACAGCAGGAACCAGAGCTCTGGAATCTCACAGAGGGAACCAGAGCTCTGGGATCTCACAGAGGGAACCAGAGCTCTGGGATCTCAGAGTAGGAACCAGAGCTCTGGGAATCTCACAGAGGGAACCAGAGGTCTGGGATCTCACAGCAGGAACCAGAGCTCTGGAATCTCACAGCAGGAACCAGAGCTCTGGGATCTCACAGAGGGAACCAGAGCTCTGGAATCTCACAGCAGGAACCAGAGCTCTGGGAATCTCACAGAGGGAACCAGAGCTCTGGGAATCTCACAGAGGGAACCAGAGGTCTGGGATCTCACAGCAGGAACCAGAGCTCTGGAATCTCACAGCAGGAACCAGAGCTCGGGAATCTCACAGGGGGAACCAGAGCTTTGGGAATCTCACAGCAGGAACCAGAGCTCTGGAATCTCACAGCAGGAACCAGAGCTCTGGAATCTCACAGTGGGAACCAGAGCTCTGATTCCTTCCCAGGGACTCTGTGGGAGCTTCACCCTCTGTGCCCTGCCCTGCACACCTCTGGCTCCACTCAGAGCTCCTCATGCATCAGGATTTCATGTCTGGCTCTGGATCAGGGCTGGCTTGGGCCAGCCCAGGTTGGGACATGACAGAGGCCATGGATGCAGCAATGTGTGGATGTTATTCACACCTCTGCACCCATGGGGAGATGACAGCCTGCTCTCCTCACCTTTCCATTTTGCTCCAGGCTTTCCAGAGGCATGGGAATGGCTTTTCTCCCATCTGGGGCTCACGTGCTCCCACTCCGCTGGGATTTGGAGCCAATGCTGTTGTGCAAAATTCAGCTGGAGCTGCTGGATTTCCCTTGGTTGAGCCCCAAAATTGCCTCACCTGTGAGAGCTGGGAGCAGGGCTGGGTGCTGGGATGAGTTTTCCTTCCCATAAAACCCCCTGTCTCAGGAGCTCCAGCACCCCAGGCTGGATCCCCACCACGGGGAGGGCAGAGAGGGGAAACTGAGGCACGTGGATGACTTTGGAGGGTGTTGTGGAGCTGAGAGCAGAGCAGCATCGCTCCAGACCAGCTGCAGCCCCTCTGCAGCATTTCCAGGCTCCTGCTGATCCCGGGGCACAGCTGGAGCCCACCCCTAAATTCCCTCGTTACGCTCCTTTTAATTATCCATAATTGCCCTCCTCGGCTCTGGCGTGTGGGACCCCGGTTTTATCGAGGATATTGAAGCGTCCCAGCTCGCCTTCCCCGTTCCCCTCCCCTCCCTGGCCGCTCGCACGGCTCCTGTTACAGCCAGGGCAATTATGGCTCTCCTCTCTCCCTCCCTCTGCCCAGCCTATAATTTAGTTTTATATAAAGTGCGCTCCAGCCCCTGTTATGCAAGACGTTGCTATTCCGGGGGATGGGCAGAGGGATGGGGCGGCGGGGAGGGGGCTGGGGCAGTGTGGCATCGCACCGAGCCCCCCTCCCCGGGCACCCCCGGGCACCCCCGGGCACCCCACATCCCCACGGGATGGAGCAGCCAGCTCCCAGCCGCGCTGGAGGTGCTCCTGCCTTCTCCTGGCTTTCTGCAAGGGAAAAAGCAGAAAGCAGATTTCGGCACCGGGATTTCTCCCATGGGGAATAACTCGGCTCCTTTCAGGTTTTTTCCCGCCCCATCGAGGGGTCCTGCGGGGGTTCTGCTGCTCCAGAGCGCGGGAGGATGAGGGAAGGTGGCAGCCAGCTCCCGCAGGGAAGACAGTGGCCCTTTCATGGGAAGGGGGATGAAAAATCCAGCTTGAGCTGCTGAGTGTAACCAGATCCCTTGGCTTTTTGGAGAAGGAATGTGAGAGCTCGGGAGGGTTTTTGGGATGGCGCTGCAGCGGGGTGAGCAGCTGCGGAGTGATGCAGCCGCGGTGCCCGTCCCGAGCGGCCCCAAATCCCCCGTGCGACAGGGATGTGGCTCGGGAACCAGAGCCCGAGCACCCTGACCGGTGCCGTGGGCAGAGTCTGGGGCCGGGCTGGGAGTCTGGCTGACCCCGGGGGGCTCAGCTCTAAGCCCGTTTCTCTTGCAGAGCTGGCCGAGCCCTCGCTGCCTGCCCCGAGGCCGATCCCTGCGCTGCCACCGGCCGAGCCCCGGCCGGCGAAGGAGAAACCCCCGGAAGATGACAAATCCCCAGCGGTGCTGACCAAAGGGCCGCGGGCCGAGCTCTGCGGCGCTGCCGAAGCTGTGACATGTGAGTGTTTCCCTCGGAGCCAGCTCCGGACACCGCCGGGTGCCCGTGCCCTGGGCTGCTGCCACCTCAGCAGCAGCGGCACTCAGCAGAAAGCAGGGCGGAGGTGGGAACCCGGCTCCTCCTCGCTTTGTTCCTCCCTACATCAAAGCTCGAAGCGAGCCTGAGTCACCTGGAGAGGCGAAAGTGAAGGGTGGCAGCCGGGGTGGCTGCCGGTGCCCTCGGAGGCAGAGCGGGGGCAGCTGGAGTGGCTTTGGGAAGAGTTGGGGTCCTCTGGGGTGCCGTGGTGGGAACAGGGATGAGCCTGCCCGGGAAAGGAGATGGATGGAGCATGCCCCGAAGCCTCAGTGGGAGAGAGGAGACCCACAAAGAACGTTTGTGTGGGCACAGCTCTGGGGTATCTCCATGGGCCCAGCTGTGGGGTATTTCCACGGGCACAGCTCTGGGATGTCCCCGTGGTACAGCCCTGGGGTACTTCCGTGGGCATCGCTGTGCGGTATTTCCATGGGCAGAGCCGTCGGTCATTTCCATGGGCACAGTCCCGGGTTGTCCCCGTGGCACAGCCCCGGGTGTCCCCATGGGCACAGCCTCGGTGTCCCCATGGGCACAGCCCCGGGATGTCCCCATGGCACAGCCCCGGGATGTCCCCGTGGCACAGTCCCGGGTGTCCCCATGGGCACAGTCCCGGGTGTCCCCGTGGCACAGTCCTGGGATGTCCCCATGGGCACAGTCCCGGGTGTCCCCGTGGCACAGTCCCGGGTGTCCCCATGGGCACAGCCTCGGTGTCCCCGTGGCACAGCCCCGGGATGTCCCCGTGGCACAGCCCGGGGATGTCCCCATGGCACAGCCCCAGATGTCCCCGTGGCACAGCCCTGGGGTATTTCCATGGGCACAGCCCCGGGTCAGCGCAGCAGCCGCTCTCTGGAGCAGAGGCAGGCGCGTCCCGCCGGGCAGTTCTTGCCTTGGCGAGTCCAGGGCAAGGGTGAGGCTGGTGCCGAGCCTGGCTGGGCCGGGCTGTCGGCACGGAGCTGGTTTTGCTGCGGGCGGTGGCGGGGCCCGGCAGCACCTCCCAAACTCCGCTGCCGGTGAGAAAGGCCGGGTCGGGCCGGGGTGGGGCGGGGTGCGGGCCGGGCTGCCCTTGCTCCGTTCCCCCGTGCGAGGCTGGGAGAGCGGAGCTGGCAGATGTGGGAGTCTCCTGGAGCCGTCCATCCTTGCCTGGCCGCCAGCCCGGATCCCAGGGTTTCGCTCCCAAGGCTGCCATTCCCTTTTTTTGCTGGATGCGGGCGCGCAGCTTCCCCTTCCGAGGGGCGTAAAGTGGATGGAAGCTTCGCAGCGGGATGAGGGCGGGTGGGAACGGGGCTGCCCCTCCGGAGAGCGGGCAGGGCGGGGGACAGGACGGTGAAATGCGGGCGCTGCAGCGGGGAGAGCGCACGTTTCCTGCGGCAGAGCCGTCGCGCAGCATCTGGGAGCTGGGCCGGCTGCCCACAGACATTCTGCACGCCTGAGTCACACCGCAGCCGCTGCACGGCCCCCTCCCCAGCCCAGCCCAGCCCCCCGGCCGCCCCCCACGGGCCTCGGGGCTGGGAGGGACTTGGGCACCCTCCTCCTGGTGCTGGGTGAAGGGATCTTCCCCTCTCCTCGCCGGGAAATGAGCAGCGTCGCCTCTGGTGTCCCCCACTCCTCACTGAGCTGCTCTTGGCGGGGGGGTCACCGTTGGTTTTGGGGGGTTATTCTCCTTTTGGCAGGACCTGGGGACCACATTTGTGCTCTCCCATGGGATGGTGGCATTCTCGTGGCGGTCTGGCTCATGCAGGCTCAGGAGGGAGCGGGCAGAAGGGGCTGTGGGGTGCAGGGTCACGTCCTTCCCCACCAGTGCCAGGATTGGCCTCTCCAAGGCTCAGCATTGGTGCTCAAATCCAGTTTTCCAGCATTTTGGAGCATTGGGACTGAGGTTTGGCACTCTGTGGGTTGAGTTCCAGGCGGGAGCAGCAGACCCAGGTGGCCACAATATTCCAAGCCCTGGCAGAGGCTCAGGGAGGGTCCCAGCAGGCGCATCCTGGTGATGCTGCTCTGGGAAAATCTGAGGGGATCCAGGAGCATTGCCTGGTTGGGAAACCCCAAGTGAACATCCAGGAGGTTTTTGGTTATTGAAGAGCTGTAGACAGGCAGTTTTCCCCCAAATCCTCCTTTTCCAGGGCTGGTCCCCCCACTCCTGCCCGGCCTCCCGCATTACTGGGGAGCTGGAGGTGCCTCTTCCAGAAGAGCTTTGGCCTCATGTCTTAAAGGCTGTCCTAAAAAAATGGAAGCTGTTTTCCCTAACTTTGAGGGGGGGGATTCCTGGCTGCCTTTGGCTGCCCCTTGCCGGAGCCAGAGCGTGATTTTGATTTACAAACAATTTAATCTGAGGAATGCAGCGAAATGGGGAGCGCCAAGTGCATCCTGCTGCAATCCCAGAGAATCCAGCTGCCGTCTGAGGCTGCTGAGCTGCTGCTGGGTCCTTCTTGGCTCAGCCCCTGCCCGGCTCCCGTGGGCTCAGCCCCTCGCTGTCACAGCTCTGGGCAGCCCTGGGCACTGTGGTCACCTCGGTGCCACCTCGGTGCACACACGAGGCAGGAGAGGGCACTGGACAAGGGTACACAGGAATTGAACGCTCCGTGAGCTTTTTAGGGAGGGGAGACAATTCCTGTTGTATCCAAGACCTGTTTTCTGCCTCCCCAGCCTCCCATCTCTCCTGCTTTCAGCCCACTCTTCCCGCTCAGCTCTGGTTATTTTAAGTTCCCTTCCCAGCGGGTGTCAAAGGCCAAGCTCCCAGTTTAACCTCCCTCTGCGGCCTGAGCCCAGCTCAGCCTGGTAAAACCAAGCACTGGGACCATCCACTTGTGCCTTTCACCTTCCATCGATTTTATTTTGCCCTTCCACCCACTTGATTTTCACCTTCCCTCTGGTTTATTTTCGTGGATGCAGGACAGGGACCGCCTGTGCCCGCTCCACCCCTGTGTCCCCCCCGTGCCCTGCACAGAAAGCAGCTCCTGTTCCCTGGTGCCAAGAGGTGCCTTTGCCCTCGAGCCTCTCTCCTGAATCATCCCCTGTTTACGGCCGTGGGAGAGGAAAAACAAAGTTTGGCCCAAGCACCGCCAGGGATTGGATTTGATTTGTGGCATTGCTGAGGAGGACGATGGCTGCTGGAACCCCCGCTCCTTGTGCTGGTTCCCAGTCCTGTCCCAGAGCACCAGGGATGAGGAGGCAGCGTGGGGACAGGGGGCAGGAGCAAGGGGCTGAGCCACCCCCCTGGCTCGGGCAGATCCTGGCAGGACACGGGGCTGCAGCGGGAGAGGCTGGAGGGAGGCACAGACACAGCACTGAGTTATTTTCCTCCTCCTGCAGAGAAGTTCAGCCAGAGGTTGGGGAGACCTTAAGGAAGTGGCCGGTTGCTGCAGGGCTGGGGAGAGGAGCAGGCTGGCTCTGCAGGGGTGCCTCATCTCCTCTGGCTTTACAGAGGGCAGTGGGCACATCCAGGAGCTCTGTCCTGCAGCCTCGGGGGCTTCATCCCTCCTGGCTGTGCAGGGACATCTCTTTCGGGTCCTCTGATGATCAGCACACCCTTCATGACAAATCTTCATTTCTTGGGCTTTCTTCATCCCTTCCTCTCCCTGGAGCCTTTGCCTCCATCCCTCCAGCCACCTTTTCCACATCTCCCGTTCCATCTCCATCCTCTTGGACCATCCATCCATCAGCATCACCTCCTGGTCACCCCGTGTCCAGCTGGCGACCAGATTCCCGTTTTTCTCCGGGGTCTGGGCACGCGTTTCTCCCAGGAGAGGGCAGTGGGGGGTAACGCGCTGCTCTCCCCTCCAGGCCAGCCCCAGGTGCGGCCATCCCCGCAGCCCCCCGGGCCCTGCACCCCCCTGCTGCCCAACGGCGCCGGGCGGGGGCCAGACCCGGGCGGTGCCAACGGCGAGGCGGGGAACGGGACCTGCCGGGCCGTGCCCGGCGCGCAGAAGCCGCACCGAAAGCTGCAGCCGCACCACTCCATCAACAGCCAGAGCAGCAAGAAGAGCAAGGGCAGCTCCAAGTCGCCCTCTTCCCACATCCCCATTGAGGCGCAGGAAGGTACTGGCTGTCCCCCCGAGGGTCTCTTCCCAGCCGTTCCCCTCGGGGCTTTCATCCCTTGGGGTCTCTTGGGTGGCATCCTCCGAGCCCAGCGGGACCCCTGGAGCCCCCTGGCAGCCTCTGCAGGGTGGGTGCTGAGCGGGGCCGTCTCCTGTCCTCCAAAGCTGGTCTGTCTTGAGGGCTGGGTGTTGAGGGAGGCCCCTGGGGCTGTGGCTGCCTCCCGACCTCTTTTCCCCTCCCTGTCATGAATTCCTGAGGGAGGATTTCCGCCCTTGTGGTGCTCCCCCAGCATCCCCCCCGTGCCGGGCGCTGTCTCCCCAGATTGCTGCGTCCACTGCATCCTCTCCTGCCTCTTCTGCGAGTTCCTGACCCTGTGCAACATCGTGCTGGACTGCGCCACCTGCGGCTCCTGCACCTCCGAGGACTCCTGCATCTGCTGCTGCTGCTGCAACTCGGGCGAGTGCGCGGACTGCGACCTGCCCTGCGACATGGACTGCGGCATCATCGACGCCTGCTGCGAGTCCGCCGACTGCCTGGAGATCTGCATGGAGTGCTGCGGGCTCTGCTTCTCCTCCTGAGGGCCCCGCTGGGCCGGGGGACCCGCGCTGGGACCCCCACGGTCCCCGGGGAAACCTGGCGGAGGAGGAGAGCGAATCCCCCGTTGGAATCCTCATCCTTGGAGCCGGATCCTGCCCGGGGAAGGGTGAGCCCAGAGGATCTGGCAGTGCCCTGTCCCGCTCTACCTCTGCCCGCACCGGGGGACCGCGGGACCCTCCTGCCACCTGAGCCGAGAGCAGGAGCGTCCGTCCCGCAGAGCCACGCCGGGTCCCGCAGCCTTGGGGACAGCCTGTCCTGCAGAGCCACCCCGGGTCCTGGCGCTGGGGACAGCCCGTCCCGCAGTCTTGGGGACAGCCCGTCCCACAGAGCCACGCCGGGTCCCGCAGCCTTGGGGACAGCCTGTCCTGCAGAGCCACCCCGGGTCCCGGCGCTGGGGACAGCCCGTCCCGCAGAGCCACCCCAGGTCCCGCAGCCTTGGGGTCAGCCCGTCCCGAAGAGCCACCCCGGGTCCCAGCCTTGGGGACAGCTGGTCCCGCAGAGCCACCCCGGGTCCCGCAGCCTTGGGGACAGCCTGTCCTGCAGAGCCACCCCGAGTCCCAGCCTTGGGGACAGCCCGTCCCGCAGAGCCACCCCGGCTCCCGGCCTTGGGGACAGCCTGTCCTGCAGAGCCACCCCGGGTCCCAGCCTTGGGGACAGCTGGTCCCGCAGAGCCACCCCGGCTCCCGGCCTTGGGGACAGCCCATCCCGCTGCCACCGGCCCAGGACAGCGCTCCGGGGGTGTTCACGGAGGGGTGGCACGGAGCATCCCCCCTCCAGGGACATCGCCAAGGACACCTCCAAGGCTGGGTGGCACCGGGGGATGCTGCAGCCTCCAGCCCGGCTGCGGGGGCCCCTGCTGGGAGACACGTCCTGCCAGGCCCCCCCGCCCTCGGTGCTCAGCCAAGTGCAATACCCGCCGGCTGTCCCCCTCCCGGGAAGAAGCTTTTCCTGCAGCCGGAGCTGTGCCGAGCTGTCACCGAGTGTCCCCCGTGTGTCCCAGGGTGGTGGGGACAGTGGCTCGGTGACCCCCAGCAGTCGTTGGCCCCGTGCCACCACCTCGGGGACAGGGGTGGTGGCAGGGTGGGGGTGGCAGACACCGCCCTGACGGGCTGGGCAGACGGGAAGGGAAGTGTCACGGTATTTTAGATAAATTTTTTTGTTCCTTTTTACTGTAAATAAAGGTCTTTCTTCATTTCTGACTGGCGGCTGGCCCAGCACGTGCTCTGCAGGGCACTCCCTGGAGACAGAGGCTCCGTGTCCCCTGTCACTGCAGCCTGTCCTGCTCCCAGCTGGCTTTGGGGACATGGGACAGGTCAGAGAAAGCCCCAGGGTGCTCCTGTTTGCTCCTTGTGCTGGGAAGGATCATGCAAGAGGGCTCTCTGTCCTCGGCTCCAGGGAACAGGTTGAGGTCCTGGAATGCCCCAGCTCCCCTGGGACAATCCCTGGCACCCACAGACACGTGGATGTGTTTAAATTAATGTCCCACCATCCCTGGGATGTCACCTGCTCCGGGCTGCTTCAGCAGCCCCAGGGCACAAATTCCACCGAAGGAGAAAATAAATTGTGTGAATTCCTAGCAGAAGGGCTGCTGAGGTTGCAGCCCTTGGAATTGGGGTGGCTTTGGCCACTCCTGCTGCCCCCCAGCCCTGCATGGGACCCCCACCCGTGCCCGGCCATGCCACCAGGGGCGGGGACCACCACCCCACCCCGGGGTCTCGCTGGCCCTGGAGAGGCTCGGCTGGCCCGGCTCAGCTGCTGCCTGGGCTGAAGTTGAACGAGGAGGGAAAAGCACTTAAAAACCGAGGCCAAATGGGTCAGTTGGTCACGGCGACAAGGGCTGCTCCGCGATCTGGGCTCGCTGCCCTCCGGCGCTGCCGCTCAGCCGGGAATCCTATTTTTAGTGGTGAGCAAGAGCCCGGCAGGGTGCAAGTGCACGGAGAGGACGAGGATGGCGTGGGCAGCCTTCCTCCACCCCACACACCTCAGGGAGGGCTGGGCGTGCTGGGTTTGGGTTTCACCCCTCACTAAAGCAGTGAGGGACCGAGGGGGGGGATGCACATCCCCGCCCACCCCGGCACAAACGGCATCGGGGCCCCATCCAGCACTCGCAGGGTCGGTCGGAGCTTTTCCACAGGCTCTGGCTGAGGCTCTGCTCCAAACCCTTCGCATCCTTGGCACGGAGGCCCGGAGGCGCTGGCCTTCCCCAGCCTGGCCTCGCTTCTGCTGCTAATTAGGGAGGTCGGAGCTGGCAGGGCTGCTCCCACCGGCCGCAGCCGCTTAATGGGGAACAGATTGCCCCGGTGCGGGAGGGCCCTGCGGGCTGGCCGGGCCCTGCGTGGGTGAGTCCGGGGTGGGCTGGGGGTCACACACAGCCCAAGCCCCCCTTCTGCTCCTCCTCAGTCCTGCAGCCCTTTCGATGCTGCTCCCGAGGGAGCAGGTCCCCATCCAGAGCAGGAGGTGGGGAGCAGGGGTGGGATCCTCGCATGTTTTCCTCCATGGATGTGATGTTCGTGCCTGTGAAGGGACTTCAGTGACAGCTGCCTTTGCAAAAACGCAAATAAAAGAGGAACAATCAGCGCAGGGCTACCCAGATCTCCACCCTCTGCAAACCCTCTTGTTCCCACCTCTGGCAACAGCTCCTCAGGGCTCCATGCTGGAAGGGGCAAAGACAGATTTGTTTCAGCCCCAACCCCAAACTCGAGCTGCTTTCACTGCTCACGCCCCAGGAGCTCCTGGAAATCCCAGGGGATGGTTCTGGGATGTGGGAATGATGGATCAAAGCAGGGAATGGTGACCCAGAGCAAGCTCAAGTCACTGAAAGGACTTGAAAAGCCGACTTAAACCCTTCCTCTGGGTGCAAGTTGGCGCTGGCCATCCAGGCTGCAGAACACTAGGCAAGGCAAGAGTTAAACCCTCCTGCCTGGGAATTAATTAACAACAGATGTGCTTGGTTTTAACTAATTACTCTTCTGCCAGCACTCGGTTTTTATGGTTTTCTCAGAGCTGGAGCACCATGCCCACGCCGATGTTGACCCTGTTGGGCTTTCCTGGGCACCCCGGGCTTCCCTGCCCGCCTTCCCCAGCCCGGCTGGCCCTGAGTTTGATGTTTTAAGTGAAACAATTCCATGAAATTGGCTAAAATCCATTCAAACTCCAGACACCTAAACCAGCATTGCTGGGATTTTGGTGCAGGGTCCCCCCAGAGCTCCCTGGGGTGGGCAGTGCCCGATCCCAGCTGGCCACGGGGGTTTTTCCTTTTCCTGCAAACCCTGCTGGGCACTGATTACTCCTGGGACATCGGAGGTGTTAATGATGGGAGCTCGTTGTTTAATTGCTGATGGATTCCAGGGGCTGCAGAGCAAGAGGGACAGCGGGAGGCTGGGGAATTCTGCAGGCAGGTGTGGAACCCTTAGGATCAGGACCTGGCTCACGCCCACTGCCCCGAGCTCTCCAGACTCCCCGTTTTTCCACGGATGGAGCAGCTCGGGATGAGCCCCACCTTTGGCTGCTCCTTCGGTGGGGAGGGCTGTCAGCAGCCCGGGCTATTTCTGTCCTCGATCACGATCGATAAAGCGGGAGAGGATTTTTATTTTCCACTCCAAATACTTTCTCCATCCTGTTTCCTCCCAGTTCACACGGCGGACTGGGGAGCACTCCAGCAAGGAGGCCCACAGAGCCTTTTCCTCCTCTTCCTCTTCATCCTCCTCCTCCTCCTCACCTTCCTCCTCCTCATGCCGACACGACCCCCACTCCTGCTCTGTGCCACCCCAAAATTCCCTTGCAATTCCCTGCAATCCAAGGGGCAGGTTCAGCTGGAAGGCGGGAGCGAGGCCCCCCACGCGTGCGTGCGCACACACTCACACATAAAAGAAAACACTCCCAGAGCCAAAGGAAAAAAAAAGAAAAGAAAATAAACCCGGGTTTTTGGAAGGCAGAGCAGCTCATGTAATCCCAGGTTCTGGCGGGCTGGGGGACGGGGCCGAGGGGAGACGACAGCAGTCTATTAAACTTCCTTTGAGAACCTGCCAGACTGACAGCAGCTGGAAGGAATTAACATTTCAGGTCCACCAGCTCCTCTCCTCGCTTTCCCCCTTCCCCAAAACCCAGCTTGGGGCCAGAGGCCCAGCAGCATCATTTTTTCCCACTCCCTGGTGTCCCACGATCTCTGGCCGGAGCCGATTCCTTGAATCCCGAACCTGCCAGAAGCGTGAGCATCCTGTGGATGAAAAATCCAGTGCCTGAGCTGGCACCAGCCCCGGTCTGGGTCTGGCGTGTCCTGCGGGGCTGGGACCCAGCTGGGGTGACACGGTGGCTCTGGGGGGTGGCTCAGGTGGCACCTCCCGGCCTCCTGCACCAGGGACAGCGCTGCCAAGGAAGGGACAAACAGCCAGGGAGGGCGGGAAAGGGGCAGGGAAGGGTTTGGTGGATGTGTTTGTTGTCACTTTGGAGTGAACCCATGCGTCCCATTCCCTGATTGTGGCTCGTCCCCAAAAACTGGGACAAACATCAAGGGAAGGGAAGGGAAGGGAAGGGAAGGGAAGGGAAGGGAAGGGAAGGGAAGGGAAGGGAAGGGAAGGGAAGGGAAGGGAAGGGAAGGGAA